>JAVRFV010000273.1:0-30000 GCA_032716605.1 Paralithodes platypus
TCAATACTCCTGGTTGTCATGAGCAGACTCTCCCCTTGAGCGGTAACGATAACCAATCCTCACCTCTTTACCATATAAAGTGACGCGCAACACAAAAATCCACGGAAAAAAGTGACGCGCAACACAAAAATCCACGGAAAAAAACAAAACAGAGGTATTGTACAGACAGGTTGGGTAAGTCTGGTGGCACAGGACGATATTACCCGCAACATTTATCCTCAACACTAGTCTGGCAGCTTAGGCGGGGAACTTTTTAAACGATTTTGTCGCCTAAATTAACCCTTTGCAGGACTCGATTTGACAGTTTTCTCTGCCAATCATTAGACGATTGTATACAACTGACGGTGAACTTTTGGGAGCGAAAGAGTTAATTGAGATAGTATTTACCCTTTTAATTCCTAGACATCCTTCATACATTGCATACAATTGTCTACTGATAACCAAAATATAATGGACAAATGCGTCTTAGATCCTCAAGGGTTTACTCTCATCTCCAATCTAGTTTCCGATAACATTACAAAAGGTTCCAGAAATGTTAACCAATTTAATGTTGACGATGGAAACTCTCGTGTGACACCGGTCTACCTCCTTCCTGATCGTTTGAACCCCTGTATTGAACATGATAGATCGAGGCACACTTATCTCTTTATGTACAATCGCGCTAATAAGTGATGGCTCGGCACCAAGTATGTTTTGATCAATAATTGGTATCAGCAATATCTAAGCTTCATTTCTTCATAGCGAGTGAAATATACAAACATTTCCCTACACTTACCCACCCTATTCAACATCTGACAGACATTAATACAGCACAGAGAGAGCCAAACGTAATGACAGCTGGGACACGACTTATTAGCGCGACCGTACACTCGGATACCATAGTCGCTAGCCCACTCGTAAGAATTGGGGTCTCCTTGGTGGTTTTCTGTATGCAATTATAACTATCTGGATTGATTTTTTGGATAGAACTTGCTTTTCAATAAATAGTATATATTATTTTGTAGTTGATTTATAGAAAAATATATTGATAAGTTGGTTTCCAGAGATATACTTCCATAGTTAGAAATAGGTGAAGTCCAGGATGTTGCATGAGTGGACTAGGGACTATGGTATCCGAGTGTACCATGAACGCCTTTCTTCATTTCATTGTAGCTAGGCATGGGTCAGTTTATTTAAGAAGGATGTTTGGGAGTTAATAAAGATACTTTTTTAATTTGATTAATTGGTATCTGCAGCCATTAATATAATATATCATCCTAACTAAGATTTCAAGAAGTACTGAGTAAGTAAATAAAATACACTACCTATGGTCTTCTTTCCAATAATTTTGCTCGATAATGAACTATTGTGTAATTATAAAGCAACACGAAAACCATGTATAGCTATTTAGTATTATTTTAAACATGTAATAGGACGTATTAATTAGTCCTATAAATTAAATTGCGTAATATAATAATATGAATATCGAAATTCCAAATGATGGTAATATAGAGAGTTTACAGAAAACCATTTTGTCGTAAGGATAACAACTGCATTAGAAACTCCTTAGCCTCCGTACTAAAACTCTACTATCCGTATTGGTAGGCCTGGCGGAGTTATGTTTGTTAATGAAGAATTTCCATAAACTTGAATGTAGGTAGGGCTCTCTCTCTCGCTCGCTCTCGGTCTCTCTCTCTCTCTCTCTCTCTCTCTCTCTCTCTCTCTCTCTCTCTCTCTCTCTCTCTCTCTCTCTCTCTCTCTTTCAAATAGATAGATATATAAATTGATAGAGAGAGAGAGAGAGAGAGAGAGCTGGACAGAGATTCCTTATATAAATATTGGGTGAATATAGGGTGTGGGTGTGGATGGTGTATATACAGTATAGGCAAGGTGTATAAGGTTGGTGTGGTGTTAGTGTATAGGGTGCTCAGTATATATGTATAATATACCAAATAAACAGGGTGTTGTAAGGATCTGGTGTGGTATAAGTGTACAGGTTATATATACAGTATAAGGGTGTTGTAAGGCTCTGGTGTGGTATAAGGGATGTGTGGTATTAACCCTCTCCGACATATGACGCGATTTTGAGCCGATTAGAGATACTTTAAAGCCTTTGTTACCATCAGGGGTATTTAGAAACCTTTAGTTTAGTTACTTCAACCTCTGCAGTTGTCTTTTGAGTTAACTGTGGGCAGAAAACTCATTTTGGAGAGGTAATTATAAGAGTGAGAGAACTATTTCTTATTGCTAATTTGGCAACCTCTGCGTCATATGAGTCTGAAGAGGGTTAATGGATATGTTATATAATATACAGTATAATAATGGTATAGGCCTAGAGTATAAGGGTGGTGGTGTAAGGATCTGGTGTGGTATTAATGTATAGGTTATATATATACAGTATAAGGGGTGGTGTAAGGATCTGGTGTGGTATTAATGTATAGGTTATATATATACAGTATAAGGGTGCTGGTGTAAGGATCTGGTGTGGTATTAATGTATAGGTTATATATATACAGTATAAGGGGTGGTGTTGTGGGGATCCGGTGTGGTGGTGGTGGTGGCTCGGGAATGGCGTCGGACTTTCTGGTATTTTTCAATCCTGAGAATAATATAAGATCAACAGCATGACGGGCGGCGGGAGGGGGGCTTTAGCATAACAATTGGTCGGGGGGGGGGGGGGGGGGGGTAGAGAGAGGGAGGGAGAGTGTGATGTGTGAGAGAGAGAGAGAGAGAGTTACAGTGAGTGTAATGTGTGTGTGAGAGAGGGAGGGAGGGAGAGCGTGAGAGTGTGATGTGTGAGAGAGGAAGAGAGTTACAGTGAGTGAGAGGGAGGGAGGGAGAGTGTGATGTGTGAGAGAGGGAGAGAGTTACAGTGAGTGTGATGTGTGTGTGAGAGAGAGAGAGTGAGTTATAGTGAATGAGAGAGAGATGTGAGATATATATTTACATAGATTTGCAGATACACAGACTGCACTGACCTTGCTAACATAGAATTTGCTACAAAGTGGAAGGTAAGAATAGGAGAGAGAGAGAGAGAGAGAGATAGAGAGAGAGAGTGAGAGCGAGAGAGATGAAGTGGGGAATCTCTACTAATTAGTCAGAAAATGAAGCCTGGCCTAGAAAAAGGCCCCATTGGAAGTAATACACCAATAGCTATACCGGTAGCGGGTTTGTGCCGGCCTCACGGTAAATTGCCATGGATATTGATTACTCGGCTAGTGCGCAGTTTTTGTGGCGAAATATCTTATTAACCCCTTCAGTACAGGTGACGTCTTTTGCATTATATTCCGGCAATTATTATTAGACGATGTATTCAGCTTAGGATGGACGTGTAGCAATTATAAGACTACAGACTGTCTCAATTAGCCCTTATTAACTACCGCAGATCTTTCCTAGGCTGCATAAAATCGTCTAAATATAGCTGAAATAAAACCACATGCATCCCCGGTAGTGAGAGGGTTAATTGTGAAAACTAGGCACCATGGAGATAAGGAAACAGTAGAGGGCCTCGTGTGTTTCCATTAAGGGAGCCCACCTCGCTTCTTGTTCTCTTTCTCTCCCTCTCTCTTTGGCTTGTATCCATTCGGCCCCATTCAGCCTACTGTTTTAAGACGTTTACCCCCATCCAGGTATCAATATGTTCTTGGTGAGCGGTAAAGAGCCAGCATATATATATTTTTGTTTTGACAGCAAGCTAAATTTGTACATCTTTCGATAGAAAAATTTCTCCCCGGATTTCTCCATACAATGCTGGCTCGCTATCGCTCGCCAGAAAGAAATCGACACCTGGATAGGGATAAACGTCTTAAAACAGTTGGCTGAATGGAGCCGAATGAATACAAGCCAGGGAAAGAGAGGAAAGGAGAGAAAGATTAAAAACAAAACGGTGACCCCCCTCAAGTTTCGAGAATTCAGCTGCAAAGGGATTAAAATGTTCGAAAAATACACTTAGAAAAAAAGTAGACTGAATATAAACCCCACATGAGGAGGAGCACTTTATTGACAACGTTTCGCATGTGGCTTTACGAGGCCAATGATGAAGGTATATGCGAAACGTTGTCAATAAAGTGCTCCTCCTCATATTATGGTGTTTATATTAATTAGTAAACTATAGAGCCTTGTGCGGCACATATAACACCAGCCGGATGGAAAGGTAACGAGATATAGGCAACGAGATAAAGGTAACGAGATATAGGCAACGAGATAAAGGCAAAGAGATAAAGGTAACGAGATAAAGGTAACGAGATATAGGCAACGAGATATAGGTAACGAGATATAGGCAACGAGATAAAGGTAACGAGATATAGGCAACGAGATATAGGCAACGAGATATAGGCAACGAGATATAGGTAACGAGATATAGGCAACGAGATAAAGGTAACGAGATATAGGCAACGAGATATAGGCAACGAGATATAGGCAACGAGATATAGGCAACGAGATAAAGGTAACGAGATATAGGCAACGAGATAAAGGCAACGAGATATAGGCAACGAGATATAGGCAACGAGATATAGGCAACGAGATATAGGCAACGAGATATAGGCAACGAGATAAAGGTAACGAGATATAGGCATTTAAAGCAACTGAGAGTGAGAATATAGAGTTAAGTGAATGGTGTAGTTAGAGATTAACGTAATTATGTTATGAGTAGAATGTGTACTAACTCTACGCATGTTGAGAGAGAGAGAGAGAGAGAGAGAGAGAGAGAGAGAGAGAAGACAATGAGGATGTATAAAGGAGCGAGAGCGAGTTGGATGACGGGGGAAGACAATGCGGAGAGAGAGAGAGAGCGATCGAAAGCAAACGAGAGAGAGAGAGAGAGAGAGAGAAGACAATGAGGATGTATAAAGGAGCGAGAGCGAGTTGGATGACGGGGGAAAAGACAATGCGGAGAGAGAGCGAGAGAGCGATCGGAAAGCAAAACGAGAGAGAGAGAGAGAGAGAGAGAGAGAGAGAGAGAGAGAGAGAGAGAGAGAGAGAGAGAGAGAGAGAGAGAGAGAAGACAATGAGGATGTATAAAGGAGCGAGAGCGAGTTGGATGACGGGGGAAGACAATGCGGAGAGAGAGAGAGAGCGATCGAAAGCAAACGAGAGAGAGAGAGAGAGAGAGAGAAGACAATGAGGATGTATAAAGGAGCGAGAGCGAGTTGGATGACGGGGGAAGACAATGCGGAGAGAGAGAGAGAGCGATCGAAAGCAAACGAGAGAGAGAGAGAGAGAGAGAGAGAGAGAGAGAGAGAGAGAGAGAGCAAGCCAGAGATAGAGAGAGAGAGATAGAGCGAGAGCAAGCCAGAGAGAGAGAGAGAGAGAGAGAGCGAGCGAGCGAGGACTAGGGTAAGGCAAAGAGGACGTATTATCTCGACACACAATACACAAGGCCTTAATGACGCAGGGGCCCTCATTGTTAGCGGGGGCCTTGATAACTCCGCCAGCAGCGAGGGAGGCTCCGGCAACGCTAAATGGAAATTGTGTCAAAGGTGATTATCCGCCCTTAAGGGGGTAGTGCTTGGTTTTTTCTCTATATATTTATTTATTTATTTATTTTTGAGTTTCCTCGCTAGACCTCCATCAAGCTTAGAAAAACACCCCCTAGACCCCCTTTTCAAGATAAATTTGTAAATTTTTCGGTAGAAAAATGTACCGGCCAAAGGCCGGTTCCTTCTAAAATTAGAGGCTCGCTATCGCTCGCCAGGAAACAATCGACACCTAAAGGGCACGAAAGGTTTTAACATTGACAACAAAATGAGGCAAAAGGTCTCAAAATCGCCAAACTAACGGAACGAACGTCTTTAAACCTCAAAACTAATATGCTAAAACACGAGGGAGAAGGGGGTCCCCAAAAAGCGAATAGTACCCCCTTAAAAGAGTGAAGGTCGGAAGCACGGAGGGGGACTTGGTGTGACTTAATAACCTTCATTTACCGCTCTGCAGACTGAGCGCATGCAGAGGGTAATACAATCCTCCCTACCAATATTTCACTTGAGACCCGCTTCTGAACTAGCACCAGAGCTACGACTGTGGACATCACAATAACTCTGTGTTTTGCTTCTATTGTTACTTTCTTTAATAATTCTGGTTCTCTATTATTTTCTGTGTCTCTGTGTTTTGCTTCTATTGTTACTTTCTCTATTAATTCTGGTTCTCTATTATTTTCTGTGTCTCTTGTGTTTTGATTATATTGTTACTTGCTTTACTAATTCTGGTTCTCCATTATTTTCTGTGTCTGTGTTTTGCTTCTATGGTTACTTTCTCTGTAACATATTCCACTTCTCTGTCTCGCTGTATCTCGTCTCATCTCGCACGCTCGCCCATTCAATCTCACTTATTCCGACCCACTCAGTTCTTCAATGTCGCACCATCTCTCTCTCCCTCGTACAGTCGCTTTCATAAGTTCCCTCCCTCTCTGGGATTTTAACCCATTCTGTATCAATGACGTCTTATTAACCCCTTCAGACTCATATGCCGCAGAGGTTGCCAGATTAGCAATAAGAAATAGAGTTCTCTCACTCTTATAATTACCTCTCCAAAATTAGTTTTCTGCCCACAGCTAACTCAAAGACAACTGCAGAGGTTGAAGTAACTAAACTAAAGGTTTCTAAATACCCCTGATGGTCACAAAGGATTTAAAGTATCCCTAATAGGTTCAAAATCGCGTCCTATGTCGGAGAGGGTTAATCTTATTATAGCTAGATTTAGAGGAATTTGTGCATTTTAAGAAGGATCTGTGGTCATAAAAAAAGGTTAAGTGAGATAGCTCGAAGTTTGTTAATTGCTGGAGGCCCTTTTTAAACTGATTAATATTGTCAAATAGTAACCAAAATAAAGTTAAGGGGAGGTTTTTAGTTGATTCCCTAGACTTCCATCAAGCTTAAAATTACTCCCCCTTTCAAGATATATTTGTACATTTTTCGGTAGAAAAATTTCCCGGCCGAAGGCCGGTTCCCCTTAAATTACAGGCTCGCTATCGCTCGCCAGGAAAAAATCGACACCTAAGTGGCACGAATGGTCTTAAAATTGACAGAAATGGGGCGAGGGTTCTTAAAATCGCCAAACTAATGGGGCAAGCGTCTTTAAATCTCACAAGCAATGGGGCTAAACGTGAGGGAGAAAGCGGTTCAGAAGAAAACAAAATCCTCCAGGTGTAAATCTGGCCTTAAAAGGACGGCACCGGTACATAAAGGGTTAAGGGGACCCGTGTCAGATAGTTGTCCATTTATATAAAGTAGGGCCTATTTTTGTGTTATGGATTACAGGACCGGAGTCTACACACTGAAAATAGGTAGATGGATAGATGGATGGATTGATTGATAGATAGATAGATGGATTGATGGATGGATTGATTGATGGATAGATAGATTAGATAGATGGATTGATTGATTGATTGATTGATTGATGGATAGATAGATAGATGGATAGATAGATAGATAGATAGATGGATGGATGGATGGATGAAATGGATGGATTGATTGATTGATTGATTGATTGATTGATGGATGGATGGATGGATAGATAGATAGATAGATAGATAGATAGATAGATAGATAGATAGATAGATAGATAGATAGATAGATAGATAGATAGATGGATGGATGGATGGATGGATGGATGGATGGATGGATGGATTGGATGGATGGATGGATGGATGGATGGATGGATGGATGGATGGATGGATGGATGGATGGATGGATGGATGGATGGATGGATGGAGATACGGATAGATATGATCCAGTTAAGGGGACATGGGTCGTTTTGCTGATCACTTTTCTCCCTCATGTTTAGCCCCATTAGTTTTCAGATGTTAAGATGTTTTCCCCATTCGTTAGTCGATTTTAAGACCTTTTTCCCCATTTCTTCGTCAATATTTAGACCTTTCGTGCTATTTAGGTGTCGATTTTTTCCCTGGCGAACGATAGTGAACCTGTAATATTGGAAGAACCGTACTTCGGCTGGAACATTTTTCTACAGAAAAATGTACAAATTAATCTAGAAAGGGGATCTAATGGATGTTTTTTTTTACATTTGATGGAGGTCTAGGGAGGAAACTAGAAAAATAATGAATACATGCAAAAATCGCCCAACAAGTGAACCCAAAAAGTTGTCTGAATGGGGCCAAATGGATACAAGCCAAGGAAAGAGAGAAAAGGAGAGAAAGATAAAAAAAAAAAAAAGCCGGTGACCCCCCCTTAAAGTTATACGGCTACCTTATACGGAACAACACCTCTCTCTCTCTCTCTCTCTCTCTCTCTCTCTCTCTCTCTCTCTCTCTCTCTCTCTCTCTCTCTCTCTCTCTCTCTCTCTCTCTCTCTCTCTCTCTCTCTCTCTCTCTCTCTCTCTCTCTCTCTCTCTCTCTCTCTCTCTCTCTCTCTCACTGTTCAGAAGCTCCCGTAATTGGGCATTGGGGGTCATTTTTGCTACATGTAGTTTTCCGTGCAAGGCATAGATACCGCATTTAAGTTTCAGTCCCCCTTCCCCCCCCCCCCCACACACTCTCTCTCTCTCGCTCTCGCTCTCTCTCTCTCTCTCTCTCGCTCTCGCTCTCTCTCTCTCTCTCTCTCTCTCTCTCTCTCTCTCTCTCTCTCTCTCTCTCTCTCTCTCTCTCTCCACTCTCTCTATATAAAGGTTCTCAGAGTTTCGAACCCCTCTTAATTTACGTTCATCTTAACCAGACGAGATCAATTCCATCCCCTAACAGCCGATCTACTGACAGTTAAGGGGAGGCAGACTGTTTTTATGGACCTCCTTCTCCCTAATGTTTAGCCCCACTAGTTTTGAGATGTTAAGACGTCGGTTCCATTAGTTTGGGGATTTTATGACCTTTCACCCCATTTCTTTGTCAATATTTGGACCCTTCGTGCCATTTAGTTGTCGATTTTTTCCTGGCGAGCGAAAGCGAGCCTGTAATTTTAGGAGGAACCGGCCTTTGGCCGGGAAATTTTTCTACCGAAAAATGTACACATCTATCTTGAAGGGGGGTCTAAGGGGTGTTTTTCTAAGCTTGATGGAAGTCTAGGGAGGAAACTAAAAAAATATATGAATAAATGAATTAATAGACCAAACAAACAGCCACTGTCCCCTTAATGGCAGCATATTTAACTACTACAGATGGGCTTCATAACAATAGCTTGCTTCCGTAAATGCCGGTACAGTCCATTATTTAAAGTCCAGGCACAACTCGGTAGGCGAATAATAACCGAACTATTTTTGCCTCGATGTATATATATATATCTACACTAGTCTGGCAAGTTAGGGGGTCACCTGTTTTTTTTTATCTCTGTCCTTTTCTCTCTTTTTCTGACTTGTATCTATTTGGCCCCATTCAGCCAACTGTTTTAAGACGTTTATCCCCATCCAGGTGTCGATTACTTCCTGGCGAGCGATAGCGAGCCAGCATTGTATGGAGAAATCCGGCTTCACCAGAGACATTTTTCTATCGAAAAATGTACAAGTTTAGCTTGCTGTAAAACAAATATATATATATATATATATGTATATAATTATATATACAGTATATGCTGGCGAGCGGTAATACCTGTAATGCCGAAATATTCCCCAAGTCTGAAAGAATTCCACTTTTACTCCTATCCGCAAAAAGGAGACACTTAATACCTAAAAAATACGCCCAATTAGCGAGATCTCTGTTGTGCTCAAGCTTTTTGGACGACAAAAATAATTCACTGTTTTGGCAGAACACAATAACTTCGGTTGGTAGCTATGAGTATTATTATAGTTTTAAAAGTATGTGTGGTAGACCCATTAGAATGAACTAGTATATATATATATATAATATATATATATATATATATAGATATGTGTTGTTTAAGGGAGCCCACCTCGCTTTGTTTTTTCTTTCTTTCCCTCTCTCTTTGGTTTGTATCCATTCGGCCCCATTCAGCCTATTGTTTTAAGACGTTTACCCCCATCCAGGTGTCAATATTTTCCTGGCGAGCGGTAGCGAGCCAGCATATATATATATATATATATATATATATATATATATATATATATATATATATATATTTTTTTTTTTTTTTTTTTTTTTTTTTTACAGCAAGCTAAATTCTTACATTTTTCGATAGGAAAATGTCTCCGGCCAAGCCGAATTTCTCCTTACAATGCTATAATAACAACGTGTTATTTATTTCTCCATACAATGCTATAATAACAGTGTTATTTATTTCTCCATACAATGCTATAATATCAACGTGTTATTTATTTCTCCATACAATGCTATAATAACAGTGTTATTTATTTCTCCATACAATGCTATAATATCAACGTGTTATTTATTTCTCCATACAATGCTATAATAACAACGTGTTATTTATTTCTCCATACAATGCTATAATAACAACGTGTTATTTATTTCTCAGTCGTGTTTTGAGGTACCGTATTTATTTGTTATGTGTCGTTTTTACGATAACAATATTTTCTGTCTTTCTCAGTCGTGTTTTGAGGTCATTTATTTTCTGTTTTGATTGGTTTTCTTTATGATAACAATATATTTTTTTTATGATAACAATGTATTTTCTTTATGATAATGTATTTTCTTTATGATAACAATGTATTTTCTGTCTTCTTGTGTGGTATTTGGAGGTAACTTGTTTTCATTGACGATTGGGGTTTCTTCTATAATAACGCCAGTCTCTTTCCTGTTATAATTTGTTTTCTTTATGGTAACAATATTTTCTGTCTTCTTGTGTGGTATTTGGAGGTAACTTGTTTTCATTTATGATTGGTTTTTCTTTTATAATAACGCCAGTCTCTTTCTTCTATAATAACGCCAGTCTCTTTCTTTTATAATAACGCCAGTCTCTTTCTTCTATAATAACGCCAGTCTCTTTCTTCTTTAATAACGCCAGTCTCTTTCTTTTATAATAACGCCAGTCTCTTTCTTCTATAATAACGCCAGTCTCTTTCTTTTATAATAACGCCAGTCTCTTTCTTTCATAATAACGCCAGTCTCTTTCTTCTTTAATAACGCCAGTCTCTTTCTTTTATAATAACGCCAGTCTCTTTCTTCTATAATAACGCCAGTCTCTTTCTTTTATAATAACGCCAGCCTCTTTCTTCTATAATAACGCCAGTCTCTTTCTTTTATAATAACGCCAGTCTCTTTCTTTTATAATAACGCCAGTCTCTTTCTTCTATAATAACGCCAGTCTCTTTCTTTCATAATAACGCCAGTCTCTTTCTTTCATAATAACGCCAGTCTCTTTCTTTCATAATAACGCCAGTCTCTTTCTTTCATAATAACGCCAGTCTCTTTCTTTCATAATAACGCCAGTCTCTTTCTTTCATAATAACGCCAGTCTCTTTCTTCTATAATAACGCCAGTCTCTTTCTTCTATAATAACGCCAGTCTCTTTCTTTTATAATAACGCCAGTCTCTTTCTTCTATAATAACGCCAGTCTCTTTCTTCTATAATAACGCCAGTCTCTTTCTTTTATAATAACGCCAGTCTCTTTCTTCTATAATAACGCCAGTCTCTTTCTTTTATAATAACGCCAGTCTCTTTCTTTCATAATAACGCCAGTCTCTTTCTTTTATAATAACGCCAGTCTCTTTCTTTCATAATAACGCCAGTCTCTTTCTTCTTTAATAACGCCAGTCTCTTTCTTCTTTAATAACGCCAGTCTCTTTCTTTTATAATAACGCCAGTCTCTTTCTTTCATAATAACGCCAGTCTCTTTCTTCTTTAATAACGCCAGTCTCTTTCTTTTATAATAACGCCAGTCTCTTTCTTCTATAATAACGCCAGTCTCTTTCTTTTATAATAACGCCAGTCTCTTTCTTTCATAATAACGCCAGTCTCTTTCTTCTTTAATAACGCCAGTCTCTTTCTTTTATAATAACGCCAGTCTCTTTCTTCTATAATAACGCCAGTCTCTTTCTTCTTTAATAACGCCAGTCTCTTTCTTTTATAATAACGCCAGTCTCTTTCTTCTATAATAACGCCAGTCTCTTTCTTTTATAATAACGCCAGTCTCTTTCTTTCATAATAACGCCAGTCTCTTTCTTCTTTAATAACGCCAGTCTCTTTCTTCTATAATAACGCCAGTCTCTTTCTTTTATAATAACGCCAGTCTCTTTCTTCTATAATAACGCCAGTCTCTTTCTTTTATAATAACGCCAGTCTCTTTCTTTTATAATAACGCCAGTCTCTTTCTTTCATAATAACGCCAGTCTCTTTCTTTTATAATAACGCCAGTCTCTTTCTTTCATAATAACGCCAGTCTCTTTCTTTTATAATAACGCCAGTCTCTTTCTTCTATAATAACGCCAGTCTCTTTCTTTTATAATAACGCCAGTCTCTTTCTTTTATAATAACGCCAGTCTCTTCTATAATAACGCCAGTCTCTTTCTTTTATAATAACGCCAGTCTCTTTCTTCTATAATAACGCCAGTCTCTTTCTTTTATAATAACGCCAGTCTCTTTCTTTTATAATAACGCCAGTCTCTTTCTTTTATAATAACGCCAGTCTCTTCTATAATAACGCCAGTCTCTTTCTTCTATAATAACGCCAGTCTCTTTCTTCTATAATAACGCCAGTCTCTTTCTTCTATAATAACGCCAGTCTCTTTTATAATAACCCCAGTCTCTTTCTTCTATAATAACGCCAGTCTCTTTCTTCTTTAATAACGCCAGTCTCTTTCTTCTTTAATAACGCCAGTCTCTTTTATAATAACGCCAGTCTCTTTCTTGCTCAGTCGTGTTTTGAGGTAATTTTCAGCCGATGTTCAACTTTAATTGGCTGCCTCTCTCTGGTCACTCGGCTTTTGTCCCTTCCACTCTCGGCTGTCTCTCGCTCTTTATTGCTGTTTCTTTTCCCCTTCGTATTCCATTTACTTAATGGGAGATTTCCACTTGAGGGATTTTTTCGAACTTCCTTCTCCCTCATGTCTAGCCCCATTGCTTTTGAGATTTTAAGACGTTCGCCCTATTAGTTTGGCGATTTTATGAATTTACGCCCCATTCTGTCAATTTTAAGACCATTCGTGCCATTTAGGTGTCGATTTTTTCCTGGCGAGCGATAGCGAGCCTGTAATTTAAGGGGAACCGGCCTTCGGCCGGGAAATTTTTCTACCGAAAAATGTACAAATTTATCTTAAAAGGGGGTCAAGGGGGAGTAATTTTAAGCTTGATGGAAGTCTAGGGAATCAACTAAAAACCTCCCCTTAATGTTATATATGTCCTGCTCTCGTTAGGGGGTGCTCGTTTACTCGTTTGGGCATTAGTTTGTTATATATATACAGTACCGGTATATATAATTATATATATATATATATATATTTTATTTTTAGCACTTATCTTTTGTCCCTTCTACTCATGAATGTTTGGCTTTTTATTGCTCTCGTTCTGACCACATATTCCGTTTTAACTCATTTCGTATACTTCCTGCTTTCGTTAAGGGGGGTGACCTGCTTTTTGTTATTTCTGTCCTTTTCTCTCTCTTTCTCTGGCTTGTATCCATTCGGCCCCATTCAGCCAACTATTTTAAGACGTTTATCCCCATCTAGGTGTCGATTTCTTCCTGGCGAGCGATAGCGAGCCAGCATTATATGAAGAAATCCGGCTTCGCCGGAGACATTTTTCTATCGAAAAAATGTACAAATTTAGCCTGCTGTCAAACAAAAATAAAAAATATGCTGGCTCGCTACCGCTCACCAGTAAAAAATTGACACCTGGATGGGGATAAACGTCTTAAAACAGTAGGCTGAATGGGGCCAAATGGATACAAGCCAGAGAAAGATAGAAAAGGACAGAACAACAAAAACAGGTCACCCCCCTTAAGCGTGTTCGTAGTCTCTTATGAGTGTTAGTGCGTCGTTCGTTTGGTTGTTACGTATCTTTTGTTAATTCCATTCTTGGCTATTCCGCTTTGTATTGTTCTTTAGTATTCGTTTTACGTCCGAAACTGTAGCTCTGGACTGTACTCGTGAACTGTAGTCTGTTTCTTTTCTATTGGCGGTAAATTGCAAAGTTCCCATCAAGATATCTTAGTTATTGAGAAGAGTGTTTAGTGAAATATGGTGCTAATTATATCAACTTGGTCTTGATAGGATGCAGAGACATAGAAGTTTAATATTTTGTTCCCACGAAGTATCGACAAATTAGCTGCTTAGGGAATAATACTTTCAGAGCATACGAAACTTTAACTCCTGACTGTACTCATGGAGCTTGTCTGAAAATATTAGTACCTTTACTCAGAGCAAAGGTGGGACGAAACTTTAGCTCTTGACTGTACACTGGACCAGTTTAACCCTTTTTGTACCGGCGACGTCTTTTATATTTGACTTCAGCTACATTCAGACTCTTTTATTAAGCTTAGGAGGGATATTGGTAGCCAAAAGGATTAATTGGGATAGTTTGTAGCCTTTTAATTGATAGACGTCCTTCCTAAACCGAATAAAATCGCCCAATAATTACCAGAATGTAATTAAAGGGACGGCACTGGTACAGAAGGGGTTAAGGGGGGATGGGCCGGTTTTCTGGACCACTTTCTCCCTCACTAGTTGCTCCCTCATTAGTTTTCAGATGTTAAGATGTTTGCCCCATTAGTTAGTCGATTTTAAGATCTTTCGCCCCATTTCTTCGTCAATATTTAGACCTTTCGTGCTATTTAGGTGTCAATTTTTTCCCTGGCGAACGATAGTGAGCCTGTAATGTTGGAAGAACCGGCCGAAACTTTCTACTGAAAAATTACAAATTAATCTAGAAGGGGGATCTAAGCCTAATGGATTTTTTTTTTTTTTTTTTTTTTTTTTTTTTTTTTAAATTTGATGGAGGTCTAGGGAGGAAACTAGAAAAATAATGAATACATGCAAAAATCGCCCAAAAAGTGAACCATCAAAAACCAAGCAAAATAATACCTTCACTCAGAGCCAAGGATGGACGATACTTTAGCCCTTGCCTGTACTCGTGGTCCGGGCTGCAGAATACAATGACCCCGCGAGGTAAAGAAAACACCTTGGTTGTTTCCGGACGGGTGCCTCCAGCGTGTGGTGTCTTTGAGGTGGTCGGGCACGGGGTGTTGTTCCCGAGGTGCCAGTCCAGGAGGTATGACACACTTTCCGCAGGTTTACACACTAGGTTCTGGCAGGCAGGAGACGATTTTATCCAGCAGTTTGGGAGGGGTTTTAGAGACTCAAAACTGTCTTCACATTCTAACCATATTTGTATTTTTTTGTTTTCTGGCTAGCAGGAGATGATTTTATCCAGCAGCTTGGGAAGGATATAAGGGGAGTCAGAGGGTTATTCTGGACCCCCTTCTCCCTCATGTCTAGCTCCATTAGTTTTTTGAGACTTTTAAGACGTTCGGCCCATTAGTTTGGCAATTTTAATACCTTTCGCCCCATTTTTTTTGTCAATGTTATGACCTTTCGTGCCATTAAGTTATCGATTTTTTCCTGGCGAGCGATAGCGAGCCTGAAATTTTAAGAGAAACCGGCCTTCGGCCGGGACATTTTTCTATCGAAAAATGTACAAATTTAGCTTTAAGGGGGGTCTAGGAATCTTTGTTTTAAGCTTGATGGAGGTCTAGTGAGGAAACTAAGAACTAAAGGAATGAATGTCCAAACAAACGATCTGTCTCCCCTTAAGAGAGTCGGAGGGTTATTTTGAGGTGGTCTTGCTCGGCGCATTGTCCCGAGGTGCCACTCCAGGAGATATTGTACACTTTCTTCAGATTAATACACTCTGTTCTGGCTGGTAGGAGACGATTTTAGGTAGTTTGGGAAAAGTTTAAGACAGTGAAAGTGTTCATTTGAAGGGGTCTGACACAGTGTATTGTTCTGCACTCGACCCGCGGTGCCACTAAAGGAGATATTATCCACCTACACACTTTCCACATATTATCCTAGCTAACGTTAAACAATTGTATTCAGTTCGGGAAGGGTTCAACACTATCTGGTGCCACGTCTAGGGGATATTATGATGTTTTGTATCATTATTATTGAGGATATTGATTGTTTTGTCCATTGTCGAACAATATATTATTAGTACCCCCCTCCCCCCACCGTAATTATTAGTACCCCCCTCCTCCCACCGTAATTATGATTGTTTTGTCCATTTTCGAGCAATACTGTATATTGGGGTGACCAGTAGCGACATTGGTAGAGCGCTCGGTTTCTAACCGGGAGGACCGAGTTCCATTCTCGGCTGGTGGAGATGTTTGGGCAATCTCCTCACACCCCTTGCCTCTGTTTCGCCTGACAGTAAAATAGGTTACGCGGCAGGGTGAAAAGGGGGTCTTCGGATCCTTCGGCCCTTCAACAAACCCCCCCCCCAAAAAAAAAATAAAAAAAAATAAAAATAAAATAAAAAATACTGTATATTATTAGTACCCCCCCCCCCCCCCCCCACACACACACACACACACACACACCGTAATTAGTAACAATTACCCATGCATTTCCTAATGTATTATCAATACTATTATCTACCAAAGTGTTGATAATACAATTGATGATATGAAGCCTAGGGTGATGGTAGTGTGTGTTGGTGGTTATTGTCCTTCAGGCGGTTCATAACACATCTTACTCCAGAAATCATGGTACGGATTATTGTATTTCCTCCTCTCTCTCTCTCTCTCTCTCTCTCTCTCTCTCGCTCGCTTCATATATATATATATATATATATATATATATATATATATATATATATAATATATTTATATATATATATATAATATTATATTTATATTATATATTATATAATATATATTATATATTATACCTCACAAATACACGTGAGCTACTAAATGATTTAACTCAGCCGGAGCTCGAACCACGCACAGTCAAGACAGTCTATGCTTCAGTCATGTACATCACGCCGTCGTGTAGTTGATTAACGCATTGACTCTTGTCCTGACTATACATGGGTCGAATCCCAGCTGAGAATAAAACACACACACACACAAACACTCACACACAAACACACACACATAGATAGATAGATAGAAAGATAGAGTGCAGGTGTTGCCCCCTTGCATTGTAGTGGTGTTGGTGATGATGGATGAGAATATTCCCTGGAGAGTATGGGCGGGTGGGTGGGTGGGTGTTGGTGTTTGTTTGAGCGCGGGCGTCAAGTCTCTCCATGATGACAGCCCACGGGATAACTCTCTCTCTCTCTCTCCCCCGTCAGTCGTGGTTTTTGTGGGTGGCTGAGTTCCCCCTGATAGTGGTGATTGATGCCCCTCCGCACATTTTTCTCCGCCGTCAGACAGCGAGCGCCCCTAGAGACCCGAGACCTTACAGGGGGCTCCATTAACCTTATTTCACTATACTCGGTTTATTTCCAGCTGACGGTAATTTGAATCCTTTGGCAGCTGATTTATCCATAGGCTACTTAAGGGGAGATATCCACTTGAGGGATTTTTGTTTCTTGACCCCTTTCTCCCTCATGTTTAGCCCCATTGCTTTTGATATTATAAAATGTTTGCCCCATTAGTTTAGCGATTTTAAGAACTTTCACCCCATATTAAGACCTTTCGTGCCATTTAGGTGTCGATTTTATCCTGGCGAGCGATAGCGAGCCTGTAATTTAAGAGGAACCGGCCTTTGGCCGGGACATTTTTCTACCGAAAAATGTACAAATTTATCTTGAAAGGGACTCAAGGGGGTGTAATTTTAAGGTTGATGGAGGTCTAGGGAACAAACTAAATACCTCCCCTTAATGTAAACATAAACTACTATGTCTCTGCATCATCGTATTGCCAAGTTAGCATAATCAGCCACATATTTCGCTACCAAATCTTCGTAACAGCTAAGTAGTTAAGATGAAGACCTTACATTATGTAAATATCAAATCACGCATATTATTGTGTATTTGCCTATTTAGATTATAGATATACCTACTACTTCACCCTTAAGGGGAGGTTTCTAGTTTGTTTCCTACTCCTCCAGCAATCTTAAAATTTCACCCCCTTGACCCCCTTTCAAGATAAATTTGTACATTTTTCGGTAGAAAAATGTCCCGGCCGAAGGCCGATTACTCTTAAATTACAGGCTCGCTATCGCTCGCCAGGATAAAATCGACACCTAAATGGCACGAAAGGTCTTAAAATTGACAGAATGGGGCGGAAATTCTTAAAAATCACCAAACTAATGGGGCAAAAGTCTTAAAATCTCAAAAGCAATGGGGCTAGACATGAGGGAGAAAGGGGTCAAGAAAAAGTCCCTCAAGTGGAAATCTCCCCTTAAGCCTGCCTCTATGCCGCCTTACTACACCAGTCGTCACCATACCGCCCCTTAAACCTACCTCTGTACCTTTACCAGCACCTCATTCATCACCCCCCCCCCATCACCAAACCACCCCCTCCATCACCACACCACCCCCTCCATCACCACACAACCCCCTCCATCACACCACCCCATCGATACCTCATCCTTCACACCACCCCATCGATACCTCATCCTTCACACCACCCCCTCCATATCACATCACCCCTTACATCACCACACCACCCCCTACATACCTCATCCATCACACCACCCCATCCATATCACCCCCCCCCCCCCCTCCATCACCAAACCAACACCCTCTATCATCACACCACCCCCTACACACCCCATCCATCACTCCACCCCTCTATCATCACACCACCCCCTCCATCACTACACCAACCCCTCTATCATCACTACACCAACCCCTCTATCATCACACCACCCCCTACACACCCCATCCATCACACCCCCCCTCTATCATCACAGACCAACCCTCCATCACTACAAACCAACCCCTCTATCCTCACACACCCCCTCACATCACACCACCCCCTACACACCCCATCCATCACACCACCCCTCTATCATCACACCACCCCCTACATCACTACACCAACCCCTCTATCATCACACCACCCCCTACACACCCCATCCATCACACCACTCCTCTATCATCACTACACCACCCCCTCCATCACTACACCAACCCCTCTATCATCACACCACCCCCTACATACCTCATCCATCAGAGCACCCCTACACCCCAAGTACCTCTCCATCAGCAGACTTCACCCCGGCCTCAGGTTCAGCTCGGCCATAAATAATGCAGGGCCTGATATGAGGAGGGACGGCCCCGGGAAAAACACGGCCGCGGGAGAAGGCTTGTCTGACCGGCCCGATATTTTGTGCCCATTAAGGGGGGATGGTTCACTTTATGGGCGATTTTTGCATGTATTCATTATTTGTCGAGTTTCCTCCCTTGACCTCCATCATTTTTGCATGCATTCATTATTTTTCTAGTTTCCTCCCTAGACCTCCATCAAATTAAACAAAACATCCATTAGATCCCCCTTCTAGATTAATTTGTACATTTTTCGGTAGAAAAATGTTCCGGCCGGTTCTTCCAACATTACAGGCTCACTATCGTTCGCCAGGGAAAAAATCGACACATAAATAGCACGAAAGGTCTAAATATTTACAAAGAAATGGGGCGAAAGGTCTTAAACTCGACTAACTAATGGGGTAAACATCTTAACATCTGAACACTAGTGGGGCTAAACATGAGGGAGAAGGAGATCCAGAAAAACGGTCTGCCTCCCCTTAAGAAGGAAGGTGGAGGTGGTGGTGGTGGGGGATGGAGGTGGAGGTGGTGGTGGTGGTCATCTTCGCCCGGTGGACCTCGAAGCCCCTCCCCCTCCCTCCCTCATTCATCACAATACTCATCATATCATCACTTTTATTGCCACAATAACCACACCAGTAGCCATCAATATTATATCATCAATTTTATTACCCGGTACCACTATAACCGCAACAATAATCATCTATCACAATGCCTGCCATCACGTTCACTACACCAATATTAACCACCATCACCATTATACTGTATAGTTTTATCACTTTCACTTCATTAATAACTACAACAACAACCATCGTAGCTAACCATTACCACCACCACCACCACCACTATCATCACCACCACCACCACCACCATCATCATCACCACCACCACTACCACCACCATCACCACCACCACCACCACCACCACCATCACCACCACTACCACCACTACCACCACCATCACCACTACCACCACCATCACCACCACCATCATTATATAAGGGCTTCAATCAGACAAGCGAAAATAGGATCGCTTATATGTATGTACCGGTACCGTATATTATATACAGTATGTATGCATGTATAATTATGTACACGGTATGTGAGTGAGTGCATGTGTATATGAGAGCTTTAAGGGCAGGTTTTTAGTGTGTTTCCTAGACTTCCATCAAGCTTGAAATTACACCCCCTTGACCCCCTTTCAAGATAAATTTGTACATTTTTCGGTAGAAAAATTTCCCGGCCGAAGGCCGGTTCCTCTTAAATTACAGGCTCGCTATCGCTCGCCAGGAAAAAATCGACACCTAAATGGCACGAGAGGTCTTAAAAGTGACATAAATGGGGTGAAAGTTCTTAAAATCGCCAAACTAATGGGGCGAACATCTTAAAATCTCAAAAGCAATGGGGCTAAGCATGAAGGAGAAAGGGGTAAAGAAAAAAAATCCCTCAAGTGGATATCTCGCCTTAATCGGAGAGGGTAAAATGGAACGTATGTATGAATGTATATATGTATGTACAGTATGTGTACACGGTATGTGAGTGAGTGCATGTGTATATGAGAGCTTTAAGGGAGCCCACCTCGTTTTTTTTCTCTTGCTCTCCCTTTCTCTTTGGCTTGTATCCATTCGACCCCATTCAGCCTACTGTTTTAAGACGTTTACCCCCATCCAGGTGTCAATATTTTCCTGGCGAGTGGTAGCGAGCAAGCATATATATATTTTTGTTTTGACAGCAAGCTAAATTTGTACATTTTTCGATAGAAAAATGTCTCCGGCGAAGCCGGATTTCTCCATACAATGCTGGAAGAAATCGTCACCTGGATGGGGATAAACGTCTTAAAACAGTTGGCTGAATGGAGCCGAATGGATACAAACCAGGGAAAGAGAGAAAAGGAAAGAAAGATACAAAAAAAAAAAAAAAAAAACGGTGACCCCCCTTAATCAGAGAGGGTAAAATGGGAACGCGAGGTATTCCCGGTGCTTGATTGTCGAGTAAAATGACAGTGGTGGTCTGGGATGGGTGGTCGTATTTGTCGGACACCCATACTCCGGCTACATATATACTGACGCGGCTACTACAGGTTGTGTGTGTGTGTGTGTGTGTGTTTTTTTTTTTTTTTTTTTTTTTTTTTTTCCCCCCCGTTTGTGTTTTTGTGTGTTTTGTTCGCATATCTATTGTGTTGGTAGCCGCTTGATCTTAGAAACTTTGATATATGATATTTCAGTCTTCCTCAATCAGGTATGTACTGTGCAGTATACCTATATATATATATTTGTGGTGTGTGCGTTTGTGTGTGTATGTTTAGACATGCAATGTATTTGTTTCGTGAAGATAAATTCCCATTGCCGTTAATACTTGAATGGAGTAAGTTTATCTACATAACGAAAAATATAAGCTTTATTGTAGACACGACATTTTAGACCATCTGGAGGCCTCTTCCGAACAGGACTTACACCCTGAACTGAAAGGGGTTAACTCTTTCCGTACCGGCGACGTCTTTGTAATTATATTCTAGCTATCTATAGACGATTTTGTGCCGTTTAGGGAGGATCTATGGTAGTAAAAAGGGTTAAGTGAGATAGTTCGAAGGATAGTTTTGTACCCGAGGCCCTTCTTAAGCTGTATAAAATAGTCTAATAGTAGCCAGAAAAAAAAATATATAAATTTATAAAAGGACGGCACCGGTACTGTGAGGGTTAAGGGGAGGTTTTTAGTTGATTCCCTAGACTTCCATCAAGCTTAAAATGACTCCCCCTAGACCCCCTTTCAAGATAAATGTGTACATTTTTCGGTAGAAAAATGTCCCGGCCGTAGGCCGGTTCTCCTTAAATTACAGGCTCGCTATCGCTCGCCAGGAAAAAATCGACACCTAAATGGCACGAATGGTAAAATTGACTTAAATGGGGTGAGGGTTCTTAAAATCGTCAAACTAATGGGGCAAACGTCTTAAAATCTCAAAAGCAACGGGGCTAGACATGAGGGAGAAAGGGGCCAAGATTAAAATCCCTCAAGTGGAAATCACCCCTTAACAACCAACTGGATAATTGAGGAGTGTACTTGTTTCTTTGAATCCGTGTGTCCAGGTATTTTGGCTCGATCGTCCCTTGATTTTGGCCCTGTCACTCTTTCAACTATGGGAGAGGCACTCGCTATAGGCAATTCTGCCTTTTGCCTCCCTCAATCACATAGAAAAAAAAAAAAAAAAAAAAAAAAAAGGTTTGTCACTTTGGCTGATCTGGTCTTAATAATTACTGGTACACGATATATTCCCATATAGCCTACTATGACATTGCAAGGAAAAACAAAGCAAGGAGAGAGAGAGAGAGAGAGTGAGTGTGAGTGGAGGGGGAATGAATACAGTGTTATGTTATATTTCAGTGTGTTTAAATATGTCGAGACTAACTCCACTTCATATTGTAGGCAGCACCGGCGAGATTTTATTAAACTCCACGGAGACCCCTCGGAGTGCAGGGGGGGCAGCGGAAAGAATATAGAAAATGGGAATTATGATAGTGGGAGTTAGTAGAAAACGAGAATGTAAGTAGAAACGGGAATAATAATGGTAATTGGTGCTATTTATGATAATAGCATTATTATACTAGTGAGAATAATACAATTAAAATGAACTCAGGAAAGTTGATTGAATGAATACAAAGTTTTGAGGAGAAGCAATTTATTAACGTTTCTTGGAATAGTTTTTTTTTGTTCAGGTCACTATGCTGTTCGTGATCTACAGCGGCTATTCTATAAACGTTTGTCAATATAGTGCTCCTCCTCAAATGGTGTTATTATTTGTTACAGTTTAACTTTAACCTCTATAACTCACAAACGACTATATATATATATATATATATATATATATATATATATATATATATATATATATATATATATATATATATATATATACCTGTATATGTTTCTAATCTCTCAGTGGGGTTCGAATCGCCGACCGTCAGGACGATAGCCGGCAGTCTAATTTATTGCGTCGGCTATCGTCCTGACGGTCGGCGGTTCGAACCCCACTGAGAGATATCTATAATATATATGGGTGGCGGTGTGGTGGAAGTGGTCTTGCCACTGGCCTGGTAATCCAAGGTCCCGGGTTCAAATCCATGTATCAATGGGAAGATATTATTGGATGGAATTTGTACCTATAGTATCAGTGATTACCACAAGCCCACCGAAACGTCAATAAAATACCTATTGTTCCCTGCTTAAATAGCACGTATGAATATTCCCCATATTCAAATATGCTATAGGGGTGCATGCCTGGTGCGTATCTGCTCAACCAGGTGGCGTTATGGTAAGTGTGAGAGTCCGAGTGTAGGGGGTGAGACAGGCAAGCACGGGAACGAGGTGGCTTCAGATATGGGGTCGTTTCGGGCCATGAGTGAGCACCGTGCCTCATGTGAAGGCAAGATGGCAGGTGCTCGTTGTGCTCTTCGTGCTTCACATGTCTCACTCCCTAGACTGGAACAAGACCTCACGGGCTTCACTGTTCATTGTAAAGCGGTGAATGTTAAGGCTCTCAGCCTATGCCCGAGAGGAAGTAAGTTGGAATATAGAAAAAAAAAAAAAAAAAAAAAAAATCTGTCAACATCTAGGTTGGCAGTAGGGAGGTCAATCCACTGAAGAGACGCCGTCACTTGAGATCTAGAAAATATATAAGTAAAAGGAACAGTCACAGTAAGCTATGGGTATGGCAGAGATCGCTCAGTTCTCATTCTGATAGACCATCCCATCACCACATGACTAGAACCCAATCCTCTCAGCATCAGCTAGGAAAGGCCCTAGAAAGCCGCCTTTGGCGGGGGGATAGCTCCCCTATTTCAACTCTAGTCGGGCTGGAAATGGTACTGTATACAGACCAATCTATGTGTTGGTGGTGGTCTATGTGTTGGTGGTGGTCTATGTGTTGGTGGTGGTCTATGTGTTGGTGGTGGTCTATGTGTTGGTGGTGGTGGTCTATGTGTTGGTGGTGGTGGTCTATGTGTTGGTGGTGGTCTATGTGTTGGTGGTGGTCTATGTGTTGGTGGTGGTCTATGTGTTGGTGGAGGTCTATGTGTTGGTGGTGGTCTATGTGTTGGTGGTGGTCTATGTGTTGGTGGTGGTCTATGTGTTGGTGGTGGTCTATGTGTCGGTAGTGGTCTATGTGTCGGTAGTGGTCTATGTGTTGGTGGTGGTCTATGTGTTGGTGGTGGTCTATGTGTTGGTGGTGGTCTATGTGTCGGTAGTGGTCTATGTGTTGGTGGTGGTCTATGTGTTGGTGGTGGTCTATGTGTTGGTGGTGGTCTATGTGTTGGTGGTGGTCTATGTGTTGGTGGTGGTCTATGTGTTGGTGGTGGTCTATGTGTTGGTGGTGGTCTATGTGTTGGTGGTGGTCTATGTGTTGGTGGAGGTCTATGTGTTGGTGGTGGTCTATGTGTTGGTGGTGGTCTATGTGTTGGTGGTGGTCTATGTGTTGGTGGTGGTCTATGTGTTCGTGGTGGTCTATGTGTTGGTGGAGGTCTATGTATTGGTGGTGGTCTATGTGTTGGTGGTGGTCTATGTGTTGGTGGTGGTCTATGTGTTGGTGGTGGTCTATGTGTTGGTGGTGGTCTATGTGTTGGTGGTGGTCTATGTGTTGGTGGTGGTCTGTTTGTTGGTGGAGGTCTATGTGTTGGTGGTGGTCTTTGTGTTGGTGGTGGTCTATGTGTTGGTGGTGGTCTATGTGTTGGTGGTGGTCTTTGTGTTGGTGGTGGTCTATGTGTTGGTGGTGGTCTTTGTGTTGGTGGTGGTCTTTTAGTGCAAACTTGGGGACGCGGACATGGATGATACTTCGATATTCTAATCTATCGTAGTAGTTGGATTATATATATGTATTTTGTATCATTACATATGTGTTATACGTTCTGTAATGCTAATTACATGATATAAAGTACATATGTTTACTTATTACTTCTGCACATACAGTTGAACGAAGGTTATGTCTTCGTTTCCGTTCGTTTGATTGTGTTTTTTTTTTTTATAAACAAGATAGAATATAATTACATTGACCTGATGCCTTGGATTGCTCTCTCTCTCTCTCTCTCTCTCTCTCTGTCTCTCTCTCTCTCTCTGTCTCTCTCTCTCTCTCTCTCTCTCTCTCTCTCTCTTTTCTATCCTTTCCTTTTCTATCGGATATGCCATCCCTACTAGAATTAAGTCCTGACCACCTCGTTTGGATCGTAAGATCTGTGTGGCCAGTGTATCTATGTAATTATATGAAAATCTATGTAAATCTCTCTCTCTCACACACACACACACACACAAATTCCGTTTTCTTCCACTCTTGTATTGGTGGATGTGGTGGAAATAAACTTTTATTCCGCTCAGCCCTTTGTTCCAGCGGGTCAGAATATTTACACATTTTAACAAAAATTCTGCATTTTTTTGTTTTTTGTTTTTGTTTTTTTTCATCGGTAAAGGCTGAGGCTTACTAGATAAATATTTGTGGTGGGAACTGAAAATCAACTAAGGACTGTCGAGGACGTGTTTTAAGGGGGGGGGTCACCTGCTATGTTTATCTTTCTTTCCTTTTCTCTCTTTCCCTGGCTTGTATCCATTCGGCCCCATTCAGCCAACTGTATTAAGACGTTTATCGCCATCTAGGTGTCGATTTAATCCTGTCGAGCGATAGCGAGCCAGCATTGTATGGAGAAATCCGGCTTCGCCGGAGACATTTTTCTATCGAAAAATGTACAAATTTAGCTTGTCAAAACAAAAATATATATATGCTGGCTCGCTACTGCTCGCCAGGAAAATATTGACACCTTGATGAGGGTAAACGTCTTAAAACAGTAGGCTGAATGGGGCCAAATGGATACGAGCCAAAGAGAGAGGGAGAGAAAGAGAAAACAAGCGAGGTGGGCTCCCTTAACCCTTCCTGTCCCGGTGACGTCTTAACCCTTCCTGTCCCGGTGACGTCTTAACCCTTCCTGTCCCGGTGACGTCTTAACCCTTCCTGTCCCGGTGACGTCTTAACCCTTCCTGTCCCGGTGACGTCTTAACCCTTTCTGTCCCGGTGACGTCTTAACCCTTCCTGTCCCGGTAACGTCTTAACCCTGCCTGTCCCGGTGACGTCTTAACCCTTCCTGTCCCGGTGACGTCTTAACCCTTTCTGTCCCGGTGACGTCTTAACCCTTCCTGTCCCGGTGACGTCTTTTGTATTAGATTTCAGCTTCATGTACACGGTTATATGCAGCTTAGGAAAGACATAGGGCAGCGAAAGGGAATAGTTGAGATAGTCTGTAGCCTGTTAAGGGGAGGTATTTAGTTTGTTCCCTAGACCTCCAGCAAGCTTAAAATTACACCCCCTCGAGTCCCTTTCAAGATTAATTTGTACATTTTTCGGTAGAAAAATTTCCCGGCCAAAGGCCGTTTCCTCTTAAGTTACAGGCTCGCTATCGCTCGCCAGGATAAAATAGACACCTGAATGGCACGAAAGGTCTTAAAATGGGGTGAAAGTTCTTAAAATCGCCAAACTAACGGGGCAAACATCTTAAAATCTCAAAAGCAATAGGGCTAGACATGAGAGAGAAAGGGGCCAAGAAAATCCCTCAAGTGGATATCTCACCTTATTGGATAGACGGCCTTCCTAAGCTGAATAAAATCGTCCAATAGCTGCCAGAATATAATAAAAAGGACGTCGCTGATACTGAAAGGGTTAACCGAGGTGTACAGTCGCGCTAATAAGTCACGGCTCGGCTGTCATTACGTTTGGCTTGTTATGTGCTGTATTAATGTCTGTCAGATGTTGAATAGGGGGGGTAAGTGTAGGAAGATGTTTGTATATTTCAATCTACATGAAGAAATGAAGCTTAGATATTGCTGATACCAATTATTGATTAAAACAAACTTGGTGCCGAGACATCACTTATTAGGCCAACTGTACGTACAGTCGCGCTAATAAGTGATATCTCAGCTGTCATTACGTTTACCTCGCTCTGTGCTGTAATAATGTCTGTCAGATGTTGAATAGGGTGGGTAAGTGTAGGAACATGTTTGTATATCTCACTCATAAAATCAGAAACCATGTGTATAAATAGGGCTTATACCAATTATTGATCAAAACATACTTGGTGGCCGAGACATGACTTATTAGGCCGACTGTACGTACACTCGGTCCAAAAAGTATCTGCACCCCTACCCTGATAATCTGGTGTGTACAGCTTGGTAGGGTTTGCATATCTACCTGTAGCTATATCTATCTATACTACTATCTATCTATACTACTATCTACCTATACTACCAAGCTCTGTACACACCAGATTATCAAGGTAGGGGTGCAGATACTTTTTTGACCGAGTGTACATGGTTGACGGTTGCTCTATTAATGGTGGTTGCATTAGCTGGTTTGGGTTTAAGGGAGGTCACCGGCTTTTTTCTTGCTTTCTCTCCTTTTCTCTCTTTCTCTGGCTTGTATCCATGGGGCCCCATTCAGCTAACTGTTTCAAGACGTTTATCCCCATCCAGGTGTCGATTTCTTCCTGGCGAGCGTAAGCGAGCCAGCATTGTGAAGAAATCCGGCTTCGCTGGAGAAATTTGTCTATCGAAAAATGTACAAATTTAGCTTACTGTCAAAACAAAAATATATATATGCAGGCTCGCTACCGCTCGCCAGGAAAATATTAACACCTGGATGGGGGCAAACGTCCTAAAACAGTAGGCTGAATGGGGCCGAATGGATACAAGCCAAAGAGAGACGGAAAGAAAGAGAAAACAAAAAGGGAGGTGGGCTCCCTTAAGGGGGAGGTGTTTAGTTTAGGGTCTATTCATGTATCTATTATTTTACAGTAATCTCCCTAGACCTCCATCAAGCTTTAAAAAAAAAAAAAAAAATGGACGCCCCCCCCCCCCCCTCCCCCCTTCCCCTTCAAGATACATTTATGAATTTTTTGGCAGAAAAGCGTCCCGGTCAAAAACCGGTTCCTCCTAGAATTACAGGCTCGCTCTCGCTCGCCAGGAAAGATTCGACCCCTAAATGGCACGGAAGGACTTTATATTGACAAAAAAATGGGGTGAAAGGCCTAAAAATCGCCAAACTAATGGAAGGAAGGTCTTAAAATGTCAAATACCTACCGTATCTATCTATCTATCTATCTATATACTCAGGCCCAATCCCCACTTTTCCTTTTGTTGGGGGGGGGGGGGGCGACTTAAGACAGAGCCAGGGACAACACAACAGAAAAGAAAGAACACAAAATGGGATTAAACATGAGGGAGAAGAAGCAACTCCTTCCCCCTTACTGGACCTTGGATTGAACGATTCTCTTCTAAGATAACTATGCTTATACACGTCGAGACTCTTCACTACGGGAGATTCTTTCTAAGCTTAACCATTTAAGTACGAGTGATATTTTTTATTTCATTTTTATTCTGGCGAAGATAAGACGATTCTATTCTACATAGTAATTAGCTTTAGAAGTTAAATGTATGTAAACAACACACACCCACACACACCCACACCCACACACTAGCATTGACGTACAGACACAAATCTCATTATCTCAGTGTCAAACACACACACACACATACACAACTCCTCCTCCCGCGCGTACACACACATGCGCATAGACACCCACATACATGCGCACACACACACACACAGGCAGATAGACAGACTCCCCCCCCCCCCCCCCACACACACACAGGCGGACAGACAGACCCCCCCCCCCCCCACACACACACACACCCTTGAGATGCTAGACAGGTCGGCTCCGTAATGTTCAAGTAAAGGCTTGATGGAAAACGTGGCACACATACATAGACTTGGCTATTCTTCCTGACTTGTCACGGTGGATATATATTTACATAGATTGATAGATGGATAAATGTGTATATAAATGTGTATATAGATATTAGAGTGGAATTATAAAAAAAAAAAAAAAAAAAATAGTCCCACCCCTTTCCCATTCTTAAGTAAGCCATTTTAGATTTACAGAAGAGTGACCGTTACTTGCATTACTGCATGTCCACAAACATTTCAGTAATGTAAGCATGTTTCCTTCTAATTTTTTTTTTTTTTTTTTTTTTACAGGCGTACACGTACATTCTATTAAATATGTATTTGTTTGTGTGTATATACAGTATGTATATATATATATATATATATATATATATATATATATATATATATCCATACATCATTGTCGGCACCAACACACCCTCATGTAATCCTCTCACTGCTCCCACACTCAAGTTTCTCTCTCTCCTCTTCTTCTTCCGTGCTCTCGTCGCTCGTGTTAAAAATGATATATAAGAAAGCCTAAATTGCCGATATAGTATCAGTGCCGCCGGAACTCCCCTTAGCACACCTGCACGCTATCTGATCATCACATTACAGGGGTCGTACTCGCTTTTTCTGGACCCCCTTCTCCCTCATGTTTAGCATATTAGTTTCGGGGTTTTAAGATGTTCGTTCCGATAGGTTGGCGATTTTAAGACCTTTCGTCCCATTTCTTTACCGATATCAAGACCTTTCGTGCCATTTAGATGTCGATTTTTTCCTGGCGAGCGATAGCGAGCCTCTAATTGTAGAAGGAACCGGCCTTCGGCCGGGAAATTTTTCTACCGATTTCTTTTTATCTTGAAACGGGGTCTAGGGGGTGTTTTTCTAAGCTTGATGGAGGTCTAGCGAGGAAACTCAAATATAAATAAATAAATAATTATATAGACCAAAAACCAAGCACTACCCCCTTCAGGAAGTGGAAGTCCAGCTGTATACACATATTCCCAATACTTTAAGTTTTTCATAATAATATATAATTTCTAGAATATACTGCATAGGTTCCATATTTCTATTATCCGAGTATTATTAAATATTTCAGATAATTTTTTTGTTTATTATTGCCATTATATTGGGGGCAGGGGGCTAGGAATCCCCCCCCCCCCCACCCCCTTGTAAAATTATCCTACTCAACGAGACAGAG
>JAVRFV010000273.1:32500-108232 GCA_032716605.1 Paralithodes platypus
ACCTTAACACTACATTATAATACCACCAAATTGTCTATATTTTTGTGTAACCTAGATAATAAGTCAAGTACCATTCACTAACAGATTTTTATATTCTGATATTTTTAGGTGCTTATGTTCTGGGTGTGGTGTCCCGAGTTCGAATCCCGGGAGGACCATATGCTTCCATTAGTTTATTCAAGTACATTGGGGTTTGTGATTGATGATTAATGTTAAGAACGGGGTATTCCTTAAGGGGAGGTATTTAGTTTCTTCCCTAGAACTCCATCAAGCTTAAAATTACAGCCCCTAGACCCCCTTTCAAGATAAATATGTAAATTTTTCGGTAGAAAAATGTCCCGGCCGAAGGCCGATTCCTCTTAAGTTACAGGCTCGCTATCGCTCGCCAGGAAAAAATCGACACCTAAATGGCACAAAAGGTCTTAAAATTGACAGAAATGGGGCGAATGTTATTAAAATCGTCAAACTAATGGGGCAAACGTCTTAAAATCTCAAAAGCAATGGGGCTAAACATGAGGGAAAAGGAAGTTCGAAAAAAAAAAATTCAAGTGGAAACCTCCCCTTAATACCACCAAATTGTCTACCTTTCTGTAACCTATAGTGAGTCCAGTACTAGGCCTATTCACTAACAGATAATTTTCTATTCTAATATTATGTAGTACATTCATAATTATGTGCTGATGCCCAGATATAAGCTGTAAGTAGGCGAGAAATCATGACCTCCATCCTCTGTAACTCAAAAAGGGCTAGAGCAAATTGGCTGTAAATGTCCACATCTATTCCTGGACTGACTATGTCCAAGTGGTAGAAATGTTAGCTCGATTACTCTAGTCGTTTTTGAGTTACAGAGGTTAGAGGTCATGATTTATCGCCTACTTACAGCGAATAGACTATAGTGTCTGTGTGGTGTAGTGTGCATCTCTGCCTGGTGATACCAGAACCTCTCCGGGTGGTTTGAGGGCCGGGGGGAGTGCTGGAGGGACCTTAATTGGTGATCCCTGGTCTCTGGGTCTTCTCCTGGGTGACCTAGATGTGTGTGAATTTGTGTTTGGTTTTGGTGTGTTCATTGTTCTCTGTTGTGTTGTGTTGTCCCTGTTTGTGCTCTGTCTCGACTCGCCCCCCCGCCCCCTCCCCCCAAAAATAAATAAATAAATAAAATAAAATAAAATAAAATACAAATAAAAATAAAAATGGGGAATGGGCCTGAGTGCATAGAATAGAATAAAATAGAATGTATATATATATATATATATATATATATATATATATATATTATATATAGGGAGAGAGAGAGAGTGTGTATGCACAACACAATATGGTACATTACTTTATGCTGAATTAATATCATATGCACAATAATTTATCGTGATTCACCTTGACCTTTCAACATTACAAATGGCATGTGCGAGTGTTAATTGAAAACAGTTAGTGAAATGAACAGTTAGTGTTAGAAAACAGTATTGAAGGAAGAAATGACTGACCCCCAGCTGTTTACAGAATATACCAGAGATAAATATACCAGCGATAAATATACCAGCGATAAATATACTAGCGATAAATATACCAGATATAAAATATACCAGCGATAAAATAAATATACTAGCGATAAATATACCAGCGATAAATATACCAGCGATAAAATATACCGGCGATAAATATACCAGCGATAAATATACCAGCGATAAAATATACCAGCAATAAATATACCAGCGATAAATATGCCAGCGATAAATATACTAGCGATAAATATACCAGATATAAAATGTACCAGCGATAAATATACTAGCGATAAATATACCAGATATAAAATGTACCAGCGATAAATATGCCAGCGTTAAATATACCAGCGATAAATATACCAGAGATAAATATACCAGATATAAATATAGCAGAGATAAATATACCAGCGATAAATATACCCGCGATAAATATACCAGAGATAAATATACCAGAGATAAATATACCAGAGATAAATATACCAGATATAAATATACCAGCGATAAATATACCAGAGATAAATATACCAGAGATAAATATACTAGAGATAAATATGCCAGATATAAATATACCAGAGATAAATATACCAGAGATAAATATACCAGATATAAATATACCAGCGATAAATATACCAGCGATAAATATACCAGATATAAATATACCAGAGATAAATATACCAGAGATAAATATACCAGCAATAAATATGCCAGCGATAAATATACTAGCGATAAATATACCAGATATAAAATGTACCAGCGATAAATATGCCAGTGATAAATATACCAGAGATAAATATACCAGAGATAAATATACCAGAGATAAATATACCGGATATAAATATACCAGCGATAAATATACCAGAGATAAATATACCAGATATAAATATACCAGCGATAAATATACCAGAGATAAATATACCAGAGATAAATATACCAGAGATAAATATACCAGATATAAATATACCAGAGATAAATATACCAGCGATATATATATACCAGATATAAATATGCCAGATATAAATATACCAGAGATAAATATACCAGAGATAAATATACCAGATATAAATATACCAGAGATAAATATACCAGATATAAATATACCAGAGATAAATATACCAGAGATAAATATACCAGATATAAATATACCAGAGATAAATATACCAGCGATAAATATACCAGATATAAATATACCAGATATAAATATACCAGAGATAAATATACCAGAGATAAATATACCAGATATAAATATACCAGAGATAAATATACCAGAGATAAATATACCAGATATAAATATACCAGCGATAAATATACCAGAGATAAATATACCAGAGATAAATATACCAGATATAAATATACCAGAGATAAATATACCAGAGATAAATATACCAGATATAAATATACCAGCGATAAATATACCAGAGATAAATATACCAGATATAAATATACCAGCGATAAATATACCAGAGATAAATATACCAGAGATAAATATACCAGAGATAAATATACCAGAGATAAATATACCAGATATAAATATACCAGAGATAAATATACCAGAGATAAATATACCAGCGATAAATATGCCAGCGATAAATATACTAGCGATAAATATACCAGATATAAAATGTACCAGCGATAAATATACTAGCGATAAATATACCAGATATAAAATGTACCAGCGATAAATATGCCAGCGTTAAATATACCAGCGATAAATATACCAGAGATAAATATACCAGATATAAATATAGCAGAGATAAATATACCAGCGATAAATATACCCGCGATAAATATACCAGAGATAAATATACCAGAGATAAATATACCAGAGATAAATATACCAGATATAAATATACCAGCGATAAATATACCAGAGATAAATACCAGAGATAAATACCAGCGATAAATATGCCAGTGATAAATATACCAGAGATAAATATACCAGAGATAAATATACCAGATATAAATATACCAGCGATAAATATACCAGCGATAAATATACCAGATATAAATATACCAGAGATAAATATACCAGAGATAAATATACCAGCGATAAATATGCCAGCGATAAATATACTAGCGATAAATATACCAGATATAAAATGTACCAGCGATAAATATGCCAGTGATAAATATACCAGAGATAAATATACCAGAGATAAATATACCAGAGATAAATATACCGGATATAAATATACCAGCGATAAATATACCAGAGATAAATATACCAGATATAAATATACCAGCGATAAATATACCAGAGATAAATATACCAGAGATAAATATACCAGAGATAAATATACCAGATATAAATATACCAGAGATAAATATACCAGCGATATATATATACCAGATATAAATATGCCAGATATAAATATACCAGAGATAAATATACCAGAGATAAATATACCAGATATAAATATACCAGAGATAAATATACCAGATATAAATATACCAGAGATAAATATACCAGAGATAAATATACCAGATATAAATATACCAGAGATAAATATACCAGCGATAAATATACCAGATATAAATATACCAGATATAAATATACCAGAGATAAATATACCAGAGATAAATATACCAGATATAAATATACCAGAGATAAATATACCAGAGATAAATATACCAGATATAAATATACCAGCGATAAATATACCAGAGATAAATATACCAGAGATAAATATACCAGATATAAATATACCAGAGATAAATATACCAGAGATAAATATACCAGATATAAATATACCAGCGATAAATATACCAGAGATAAATATACCAGATATAAATATACCAGCGATAAATATACCAGAGATAAATATACCAGAGATAAATATACCAGAGATAAATATACCAGATATAAATATACCAGAGATAAATATACCAGAGATAAATATACCAGCGATAAATATGCCAGCGATAAATATACCAGCGATAAATATACCAGAGATAAATATACCAGCGTGTGTATGTCTGTGTGTTGTGTAGAGAGAGTACAAAGGAGTACCAAGGAAATCAAGCAACAGCAAGTCCAGCGACCCCTCAAGGCTGCTTGCCCTCCAAAACACTGATGGTCAAGTGTCCAAACAGTAGTTTAGAGTGGGTAAGGGAAAAATGAAAAGGGAAGACTGCCCTGGGATAAATGTCCGTGGCAGGATTAGGAGATGCTAGTAGGGGACAGTTGTTAGTAATGTAATAGAGAAAACAAATACTTTATTCATTTACAGATGCAGTCAGTCGTGGATTTAAGGCAAGGTGTTTGTCTAGGCGAAGTTTAAAAGAATCAACGGTGCTGCAGTCCATGGCATGTCGGGGAAGCCCATTCCACAAGTTGGCAACTCGATTGAAGATGAAATTCTTAGACTCGTGTGAGTTAAAAGATTTATTAATAATTTTGCAACTAATCCCCCTCGTGTTATTTGATTGATAGACAGTGAAATATTTTATTACAGTACATAATGTCGATGCCTTTGATCATTTTGAACACTTGAATTAAGTCGCCTCTAAATCTGCGCTGGGTTAAAGGGCATATATTTAATTATCTAAGACGCTCCTCGTATGGTTTGTTCCTTAGGCAAGGTATACTTTTGGTAACTCACCGTTGAACTCGTTCTATCTTGTCTATATCTTTTTGGTAATAAGGGCACCAGGATTGAATGCAATATTCCAGGAGAGGGTGGACTAAGGAATTGTAAAGAGTTAGGATTACATGTTTGGATTTATGCTCAAATGTCCTGCCTAATAAACCAATTATTTTGTTTGCCTTCTCAACATCTTCTGAACATTGTTGACTCGGTTTTAGGTTACTCGATATTGTTACTCCCAAATCAGTTTCTCTGTCTACACTCTTAAGCTGGGTGCCATTCATTGAATAGATTGCTTTCTCATTTCGGTTTCCGATATGGAGTACTTTACATTTATTCGCATTGAACACACATTTGTCAAATTTGAGCTTAATGTGACAACTTATCTAGATTATGTTGCATATCTTCAACATGTTCATTTGAGAGTACGCTATTTGCATTTTGTATCGTCGGCAAACTTTGAGATTGTACAGGTAAGACCCTCATCTATGTCGTTGATGTAAATTAGAAGAGAACTGGCCCCAGTACCGATCCCTGGGGTACCCCGCTACTTACATTGATCCATTTGGATGCTTTACCGTTTATGACTACTCTTTGCTTTGTCACTGAGCCAATTTTCTATCCATTTCAGCACACCGTCTTGTATTCCATGCGCTTTTAGTTTGCGTGTATCTTAAGTTTGACTTCCCTGTGTGTGTTTGTGCATTTATGTATGCTTGGTCAGCCTGTATGTGTGTCTGTCTGTGTGTGTGGATAATGTACATCAAATTAATCCGATTAGCCGGTCATCGCGCACCGTTATGCACACACACACACACACAGAAAAACACCCACACCCACGGATATACTAAAGGTGCACACATACTCACTCGTACACACACATGTATTCTCAGAAACACACACACTCTCAAAACACCCACATGCAATCACTTTCTCATTCAAATGCTCACTCATTCACTCTCCTCTCTCTTCTCCCTCTGTTCCCTCTCTCTACATCGATCGATCTCTCCATGCATGTATAAATATTTGTTATCTATCCGTCTATCTCTCATGCACGTGCATAATTACATACACTGTACACATGGATACGATATTAATTGAAATTATACAATAAATAGTTCTGTTGGGGCGAGATCCCCATACCACACTTCTCGAAAGGGGTAGAATCAAAAGCATTTCGTCTCATCAACTCACCTCCTCTCACTAATTCCCTACCATCTTTCTCTATACGTCGCAGTGTTGCATCTCTCTTACTCTTCCACTGCTAATGCAATAATCAATGTTCTTCAGAACTCTCTCAGTGTATACTTCCTTCCTTACGATGAGTGGGGGGCACCTGCCTTTCAACACATTCCCCCCCCCCCATATTCTGTCCAACTCTCAAACCCAAGATTGAACACATTTTCCCAGTCATTCTTCTACTCAACAAGCAAGCTTTGGAACTCTAGCCCTCAATCTGTCTTCCCCCTATCCTTTGACTTAAACGGCTTCAGGCTCCGTGTGTCCTGACATTTTGACTCTAACATACGTTGATTTTGGCTGTCTGTCACTCGTTCAACTTTGGGGCAGACACTTGTTACAGGCAGCTTTACATTTTGTCTTTTTCATTCACATAGAAAAAATACTCACTCTCATTATTTCTCACACACACACACACACACACACACACACACACACACACACACACACACATTTCTACAACACCCAGGGCCCAAATTAATAAAGCTCTGCCAGACATATTAGATTTTGGAACTGTCAATCATTTCACATACACGAAATTACAATCGACCAGATTCACGGAAGCGAAGCTGCGGGTTAAGCCAGAGTTACACCACTTTTTGTTTGTTTTTTATAATCCCGTAACTGTTTTTGACAACTCAGTTCTGGAAGCTTATGACTCCTACATTTATCCGAATGTTGTCACCTACATACCTGTACAGTATATATAGAAAATTAACAACACATATAACTATAGCAACAGTACAGGATAAGTGCAGTTATCCCCATACCTCAATAGTACCCACACCCGGATTAGTGTGCTTTGTACATTTGTCGAAGGACGATGTGTGTACATTGAGGAGTTTTTTTAGAAGCTGAAAGTCAATAAAAACAGGGCCACGTCTCCATGTAATTGTGACGGCTACATACCAGGTACGAAGATAACGTTCACTTCATCTTCATTTCAACAACCCATACTGTCTTGTAAACAAAATATATGATGCAATTACTGTAAATATCATCCAGTTATCGCAAGTGGAAGAGAAGGAGAAAATCATATATTTTTGTTCGTGAGTAGAAGCGAGGGTCTGCTGGTTAGAGATAAGAGATAATATTTCATGGGAGGTGTGAAGAGGTAGGGTAGTGGTGAGTGTTATAGGGAGAGTTCGACTCAGGGCCATTTTATCAAACCATGGTAAGAGCTTTCCCTACGACCTTTCCCAACCAGATTGACCCTTATCGCTTATCTGTATAAGAGTCAATCTGGTCGGGAAAGGTCGTAGGGAAAGCTCTTACCATGGTTAAATAAACTGGCTCTATATCTTTCTATTGGAAATCGGTCCAATACGCTCAGGGCTACGAATATGGTGCTAGGGCGACATGCATCGAGTGGAATGAGCAGGAAAATTACTAAACCCTTACACTACCAGTGAAGTCTTTTTGTTTAAATTTCAGCTGAATTTAGACAATTTTATGAAGCTTTAAGAAGGATGTATGGTTGCTAAAGGGATTAATAAAGATAGTCTATAATGTGTTAACGTATAGACATCCTTTCTAAGCTGAGCAAAACGGTCTATTAGTTGCCAGAATATAATGAAATGTACGTCACCGGTACATGAATGGGCTAAGTATAAGCTTCCCTATAGAAGGCACCGCACCGAAGGGGTGAATATCAAAGGATTTTTTTTTTTTTCAGCTTACAAAGGACATTCTGAAAACAAAAGGCGTAACAACTGGATGGACTAAAGTACTCCAATTGGACCATACTAAGTGAATTAAATAGTTTAATATAAGCAATAACAAAATGACAATAATTATGTGTTGAAAACTTTAAAAGTATCCTATTATACTTTATGATAAAAAAAAAAAAAAAAAAAAATATATATATATATATATATATATACTGTATATATATATATATATATATATATATATATATATATATATATATATATATATATATTAAGTTAGTACAGTAAAGGGTGTGAATATTAACATAAATTCAGTCTGAACATTATAATAATTTCAAAATATAACCAATGTACCTTGATACTTTCCCGGTCCCAGGTTTTAATATGCCAGCTTTGGAAATTTATAGAAACTCCGGAAAAATGACTACGTTCCAAAATGCGGCTCATTTAGAATTTCGGAGCTCTGCCGATATTACTGTGCTGTTGGGAATAGTCACCCTTATAACCTAAAATATATATATGATTTTTTTTTTTTTTTTTTTTTTACTGGATCTTAACAATTATTTGGGTGCCCATACTCAGAAAAATGTAGTTAGGTTTATTAAAGTGTTTTGTTTTATTGTTTATAATTACATGTTTTATGGTTTATAATTACATGTTTTATTGTTTATAATTACATGTTTTATTGTTTATATGTTTTATTGTTTATATGTTTTATTGTTTATAATTACATGTTTTATTGTTTATAATTACATGTTTTATTGTTTATAATTACATGTTTTATTGTTTATAATTACATGTTTTTATTTGAGGAATGAAACAAAAGTTATGTGACAATAGTCGCTTTTTCCGGACTTCTTCTCCCTCGTGTTTACCCCCATTAGCTTTCAGATTTTAAGAAGTTCGGACCGCTAGTTTTACGATTTTAACACCTTTTGTCCCATTTCGTTGTCAATTTAAAGACCTTTCGTGCCATTTAAGTGTCAATTGTTTTCCTGGGGAGCGAAAGCGAGCCTCTAATTTTAAGAGGACAAATTTACAAATTTATCTTGAAAGGGGGTCTAGGGGATGTTCTTCTATGCTATATGGATGGAGGTCTAGTGAGGAAAGTTTAAAATAAATTAATAGATGAATTTATAGGCCATAAAAACAGCCACTCGCCTTGCAACACAATCCCACCCCTACTCTGTGCAACTCTCCAACCCAAGAGTGAAACGTTATTCTCAGACTTTCTTCTATTCAACTGCTGAGCTCTGGAACTCTCTCCCAGAATCAGTCTTTCCCTCTTCCTATGACTTAAATTGCTTCAAACTCCGTGTGTCCAGGCATTTTAGCTCGAACGTCCCTTGATTTCGGCCCTGTCACTCTTTGAAATCTAGGGGAGGCTCTCGCTGCAGGCAGTTATGCCTTTTGTCTCCCTCATTCACATAGAAAAAAAAAAAAAAAAAAAAAATACTGTGAACCTGCCAGTATTTTCTAGCAGACCATTAACCCTTTGAGTACCAGCGACGTGTTATATTTTATTCTAGCTATATTTTGACGATATTATGCAGCTTGGTACGGATCTGTGGTAGTTAAAAGGGTTAGTCGAGATATATTGAAGCCTTATTATTGCTAGTGGTCCTTCCTAAGCTGAACAAAAAAATCGTCTAATAGTTGATGATAGATGATGGATGGGTCAGCTAACTATTTTGCGGTTCTTCTTCTTTCTTATCTGGAGGTAAATTGTCAAGGTCCATCATAATTGGCAAGGTCCATCTTAATTACACACCAATTGTCAAGGTCCATCTTAATTACACACCAATTGCCGACTTGCGAGTTTCGTTCTATGAGGAAGTTGGAGCTGTAGACAACGACATTTAACATATTTTACAGCTAAAATACGGTAGTAGTTGTTGTTGTTGTTGTTGTTGTTGTTGTTGTTCCCCAAGCTGCCTGGCCGAACAGCCCCAAGGCCCCGAGCAATTCCAAGGCCATAACCGAGTGCCCCCACAGAACCCTCCCCGCCGACCACAATAAAGCCTGGGTGACCGAAGCCACTCCATGGCAGGGAGCTAAGGAGGGTGCGGAAACGCCCGGGAAACCAAAGCCCCACCCAGGGCCCTGTGCCCCTCAGCAATTATGAAGAGAAAGTTGAGGGGCAAGGGAAAACTGTGACGCTTTGGCTTCCAATCTTGGTAGATTGGGAGGTCAATCCACGGAAGAGACGCCGTCACTTGAGATCTAGAAAATATATAAGTTAAAGGAACAGTCAGAGTAAGCTATGGGTATGGCAGAGATCGCTCAGCTCTCACTCTGATAGACCAGCCCATCCCCACATGACTAGAACCCAATCCTCTCAGCATCAGCTAGGAAAGGCCCTAGAAAGCCGCCTTTGGCGGGGGGATAGCTCCCCTATTTCAACCCCTTTCGGGGTTGGGCACCCGCCCTGCGGTAGTAGTACATATATAAATACATAAAACCCAATTCAACATACCATTTGTCCATCAGAAACGTACATTATTATTGCATTTCTGTTTAATATCGATGTTCACGGCTCCAACTTCCTTATTGACTGAAACTCGCAAGTGGTCAATTACGAAGTTGTGTAGCGAAATATATTGTCATTTTTGTTTTATTATATATATATATATATTATTATAACAGGTGTTTACCCACGGCTGTTATAGGCAAGCTAATGCAAATCCTCCATTCACTGAATGATCAACAATGAAGTACTATATTCCTTGTAAAAAATAAATAAAATAAAAAATAAAAATAATCATGGTAAATAAGCCCCCACAACTGATCTTAAGTGTTATAATAATAATAATAATAATAATAATAATAATAATAATAATAAATAAATACTAATAATAATAACTCCACACATCGTATTATTTATTACGGGAGGGAAGTGCAGGATTTTAAACATTTGTTGCCTCACTAACTTTGGAACACTTATAGAATTATGGCCAAAGTTTTCATAAATATTTTCCCTTCTCGTGTTTACACCTTAGACCATATACTTTATCTCTCTCTCTCTCTCTCTCTCTCTCTCTCTGTCTCTCTCTGTATCTGTCTCTGTCTCTCTTTCTTTCCTTTTTTTTTCTTTGTTTCTTTCTTTCTGTCTTTTTGTCTGTCTTTCTTTCTTTCTATTTCTTTCTTTCGTTCTCTCTCTCTCTCTCTCTCTCTCTGTATTCAATAAAGTTATAAACATGTTATTGTGTATTGTTAGATACCGAATGTATACTCAATTTTAGTTGCCTTTCTTATTGCTTCACATTTACTTGCAACACAATTAATTTTTCGAAAACATGGTGGAGTTTCTATTTTGCTTATCCAAGATATAATATTACGTTTTGACTCAAAATATCATTCTTCTTTTTTATTTTTTGTTTTCTCCTGCTTCCTATCCCAAATTGTGTACACGCCAATAAACTATTACTTTTCTTATTGTGTTGAATGTTCTATCACTGCTTCGCTATATTCATTCTGTGCTTCAAAGCTTTTTCCCTGTGCTTAGTTTTTCTCCCCAACCGTATCCCTGCATCCTGTTTTTGTATAGCCAAATGTTGTTCAAAACATTATCTCATAATTAACTGCATATTCGTCACCTAACCTGCCCCACGCATCTCAGGACAATAAAGCTGTGACGCACTCTTGTACACCTTGAGCCGGCGTGTCACTCGTGATTTCAAATCACACTCAACTGGTGCTACTGACAAAGTTAAGAGCTCCTCAACAATCAACAGCTCTGGGCAGCAGCTATAGGCCAACATCTTATAATAATCTAGAATATTGTAAGCAAAAAAGCGTTGTCCACAGGTGATACCTCGGTACACCAATCTCTACTAGGCCTCCAAGCAGACTGTGGCAAGAAGTCAAGCTCATGCGTGCTGTGTCCATCGTCCTTTGACAAAAAGTCCATTGTTGTTGTTGACTGAGATAAGTCTTGTTGATGCGGGCTGTGACCAGAAGTCAAACCAGCTGAGGCAAGAAGTCCAGTATGGTTGTTGACTGTGACAAGTCTAGTGTATGCGGGAGGTTACAAAAACTCCAGCGTTATGACTGACTATGACAAGAAGTTCAGTTGTAGCTGACTACATCAGTAAGTCCAGTTGTTGCAGGCTGTGGTATTTTGTCCAGCAACCCACTAACACGATCACTGCAACACAGCCGCAGAAAGCCACCTTCATTGTCAGTTTTTGTAGATCACCATCACTTCCATCAGTCGAGACCTGTCTTAATCGCCCCGCGCCAAGCTAGAAGAGGAGTGCCACCTGATAGAAGAGGAGTGCCACCTGATAAACGAGACTCACCGTACCTGTGTTTCCACGCCATCCTCCACCACTACATGAAACTCTAACTTGAGCTTCTATAACTACAAAAAGATCGGGGTTTCTCTTACACCATCCCAGTTCCCGAATCATCACTGCCTCCACCCTGCAAATTTCAGAATACATCACAGCCACCTACAAGGACCTATCGTGGGACCACTGCCAATAGACTGTCGTATCTGATTCCGTCAACCTGCTTAATAAATAGTAAAACTGTCTCATTGTATATTTATGAAAGAAAATACTAAATAAAATTATATATATTTGAGTGTGCATGATTCTACTTCATTCAACATGTATTTTTAGCATATATTACATATTCCGTTCTTGTTCTTTTTGTATTTTAAACCGGGCACTCACACACCGACTCACCCTTAAGGTAGATAGAAGGTAGGAGAGGCTTCACTGGCCAGTCTAGACTACACATTGAATTATCGGCCTGAGTAAAGTCAATTGTGTCCAGGCATTTTGGCTTGAACGTTCCTTGATTTTGGCCCTGTCATTCTTTCAACTGGGGGAGGCACTCGTTACAAGCAGTTCTGCCTTTTGTCTCCCTCATCCACATAGAAAAGAAAAAAAAATCGGCCCTGCATTCCTTTTCATAGATTAAAATGTCAAAACTAGTGGGGCTAAACATTAGGGAGAAGGGGGTCCAGAAAAAACGGTCCGTCTTCCATTAATTAAAGGCCAGACAAATAACAAAGCCATCACTAATGACCCATAATTAAAGGGCCTCGCTTTATGGCACCCATATTGAATCATGGTATTTTGCAATCCTGGCTGTTGATTTGGCCTTATTAGTGTTTATGACCTCATTGATAGCCTACATAGAACACCGCTCCTGATTGCTATATTGACAGTCAAAAGTCATTGATAGAGATGTGGATTTTTAAATTGATGAATGAAAAGATAGACAAAGTAATGACCCATTACTCACAGGTTGGAGAGTGTATAGTAATATAGGTGTCGATTTTTTGCCTGGCGAGCAATAGCGAGCCTCTAATTTTAGAAGGACCCGGCCTTCGACCGGGACATTTTTCTACCGAAAAATGTACAAATTTATCTTGAAAGGGGGTCTAGGGGGTGTTTTTCTAAGTTTGATGGAGGTCTAGCGAGGAAACTCAAAAATAAATAAATAAATTAATATATGACCAAAAACCAAGTACTATCCCCTTCTAACGCTAATATACCAAGCACCAAGGAATTAAAATTTTGTTGATTAATTAATATAGATCAAAACATCTAATTACTACCTCTCTCAAAGCATCTAATTACTACCTCTCTCAAAACATCTAATTACTACCTCTCTCAAAGCATCTAATTACTACCTCTCTCAAAACATCTAATTACTACCTCTCTCAAAACATCTAATTACTACCTCTCTCAAAGCATCTAATTACTACCTCTCTCAAAACATCGAATTACTACCTCTCTCAAAACATCGAATTACTACCTCTCTCAAAACATCTAATTACTACCTCTCTCAAAACATCTAATTACTACCTCTCTCAAAACATCGAATTACTACCTCTCTCAAAACATCGAATTACTACCTCTCTCAAAACATCGAATTACTACCTCTCTCAAAAACATCGAATTACTACCTCTCTCAAAACATCGAATTACTACCTCTCTCAAAACATCGAATTACTACCTCTCTCAAAACATCTAATTACTACCTCTCAAAACATCTAATTACTACCTCTCTCAAAACATCTAATTACTACCTCTCTCAAAACATCGAATTACTACCTCTCTCAAAACATCGAATTACTACCTCTCTCAAAACATCTAATTACTACCTCTCTCAAAACATCTAATTACTACCTCTCTCAAAACATCTAATTACTACCTCTCTCAAAACATCGAATTACTACCTCTCTCAAAGCATCGAATTACTACCTCTCTCAAAACATCTAATTACTACCTCTCTCAAAAACATCGAATTACTACCTCTCTCAAAACATCTAATTACTACCTCTCTCAAAACATCTAATTACTACCTCTCTCAAAGCATCTAATTACTACCTCTCTCAAAAACATCTAATTACTACCTCTCTCAAAACATCTAATTACTACCTCTCTCAAAGCATCTAATTACTACCTCTCTCAAAGCATCTAATTACTACCTCTCTCAAAGCATCTAATTACTACCTCTCTCAAAACATCGAATTACTACCTCTCTCAAAACATCGAATTACTACCTCTCTCAAAACATCGAATTACTACCTCTCTCAAAACATCGAATTACTACCTCTCTCAAAACATCGAATTACTACCTCTCTCAAAACATCGAATTACTACCTCTCTCAAAACATCGAATTACTACCTCTCTCAAAACATCGAATTACTACCTCTCTCAAAACATCTAATTACTACCTCTCAAAACATCTAATTACTACCTCTCTCAAAACATCTAATTACTACCTCTCTCAAACATCGAATTACTACCTCTCTCAAAACATCGAATTACTACCTCTCTCAAAACATCTAATTACTACCTCTCTCAAAACATCTAATTACTACCTCTCTCAAAACATCGAATTACTACCTCTCTCAAAGCATCGAATTACTACCTCTCTCAAAACATCTAATTACTACCTCTCTCAAAACATCTAATTACTACCTCTCTCAAAACATCTAATTACTACCTCTCTCAAAACATCTAATTACTACCTCTCTCAAAACATCGAATTACTACCTCTCTCAAAACATCGAATTACTACCTCTCTCAAAACATCGAATTACTACCTCTCTCAAAACATCTAATTACTACCTCTCTCAAAACATCTAATTACTACCTCTCAAAAACATCTAATTACTACCTCTCTCAAAACATCTAATTACTACCTCTCTCAAAGCATCTAATTACTACCTCTCTCAAAACATCGAATTACTACCTCTCTCAAAACATCGAATTACTACCTCTCTCAAAACATCGAATTACTACCTCTCTCAAAACATCTAATTACTACCTCTCTCAAAGCATCGAATTACTACCTCTCTCAAAACATCTAATTACTACCTCTCTCAAAACATTCATGGACAAATTTCGTGCTTCCACCATCGAAGTATTAACCTTTAGAGTACAAGGATTAGTATTTAGTTAATTCTAGCTACCATAAAGCCGGTATCACACAAGCGTTTTTTGCCCTCAACATTTATGCTTAACACTGGTCTGGCAGCTTATGAGGTCAACATGTAAAATATTTGGGTCACCTAAATTCGTTCATCATCATCAGTCTAGTTTCCGATACCAGTGCAAAATATCCCATAAATGTAACCAGAAAAATGTTGAGCATCGAATGTTGAATATAAAAGCTCTCGTGTGATACCGGCTTAACACGAATATATATATAGCTTAGGAAGGACCTCTAGTTATCAAAAGGTTTATATAGATCTCAATAAATGCTCTGATGCCGACAAATCCTTTCTGAGTTGCCAGAATATAAGGAAAAGGACGTCACCGGTACATAAGGGGTTAAGGGGAGATTTCCACTTGAGGATTTTTTTTTCTTTACCCCTTTCTCCCTCATGTTTAGCCCAATAGCTTTTGAGGTTTTAAGACGTTTGCCCCATTAGTTTGGCGATTTTAAGAACTTTCAACCCGTTTATGTCACTTTTAAGACCTTTCGTCCCATTTAGGTGTCGATTTTGTTCCTGTAATTTAAGAGGAACCGGCCTTCGGCCGTGACATTTTTCTACCGAAAAATTTCCAAATTTATCTTGAAAGGGGGTCAAAGAGGTGTAATTTCAATTTTGATGCAAGTCTAGGAAACGCACTAAAAACCTCTCCTTAACCCACAGTTAGCTTAGTATATAGCTAAGATTTATAGTTCATATTATTCAGCTTAGGAAGGAGATCTACCTGTTAAAAGATTATCTGATCTGCAATGATCATACACAGCTTGCCTAGGAAAATTAAGACGAATACTTTGAAATATAAGACATGCAAACAAATTCATATAAATAAGTTACCTGCTTGTCCATCAATCACTAGCAATATGCATACCTATTTCAATCACTAGCAATATGCATACCTATTTCAATTATGATCAAATATAACCGGATTTTGGCCATTGACATTATCAACTCACCGTAAGAGGCGTGACCTAGTTTTTGTTATTTCTCTCCTTTTCTCTCTTTCTCTGGCTTGTATCCATTCGGCCCCATTCAGCCTACTGTTTTAAGAATTGTATCCCCATCTAGGTGTCGATTTCTTCCTGGCGAGCGATAGCGAGCCAGCATTATATGAAGAAATCCGGCTCCGCCGGAGACATTTTCTATCAACAAATTTACAAATTTAGCCTGCTGTCAAACAAAAATAAAAAATATGCTGGCTCGCTACCGCTCACCAGTAAAACATTGACACCTGGATGGGGATAAACGTCTTAGAACAGTAGGCTGAATGGGGCCAAATGGATACAAGCCAGAGAAAGATAGAAAAGGACAGAAATAACAAAAAGCAGGTCACCCCCCTTAAGAACCGGAGGAAGAGGAATTAATTAGCTGCAAAATTTGACAAATAAATGATCAAATAAAATATGAAGTGGTGTTCCTGTGTTTTGGCTTAAGGGGGGTGACCTGCTTTACTTTTCACTCTCTCTGGGTTGTATCCATTCGGCCCCATTTAGCATACTGTTTTAAGACGTTTATCCCCATCCAGGTGTTGATTCATACCTGGCGAGCGGTTGAAGTAACTAAACTAAAGGTTTGTAATTACCCCTGATGGTAATAAAGGATTTAAAGTATCCCTAATAGGCTCAAAATTACGTCAAGAACGTGAAAGGGTTAAAATGTTGTTTCTGTTCAGGCTCTGTCTCGAGTAGGCCACCCCCAGAGCTATGGGGTATGTGCCCGAGTATATCACTTGTTTCAGGCAGCATTGTCTTTTGTCTCCAATGTACAAATATAAATGAATACATAAATTAATTCATTAACCCCTTGAAGCTCTGACGCGTTTTAGCAGTTTATTTTTGCTATCATTAAACCATTTTGTGCAGTTTAGGAAGGATTTGAGGGCATTAAAAGGGTAAATACTAACTTAATCAACCCTTTGACTTCCGTATACCGTTATTAATCTGAATAAAATCGTCTAATAGTAGCCAGAAAACAGAACAAAAAAGCGCATTGGAGCTTGAAAGGGTTAATATCAATATAGTGAACAAAAACTATGGAAACATGCACCAAACATACTGAAATGACCATATTGTATTAACAACTACAAAATAACGCTGGAGGTTCAAAGAAGTTCAATAAAAACCTTTCTTAAGGGGAGATATCCACTTGAGTGATTTTTTTCTTGACTCCTTTCTCCCTCAAGTTTAGCCGCATTGTTTTCCTAATGTTAAGACGGTCGCCCCATTGTTTTGACGATTTTAAGAACTTTCAACCCATTTCTGTCAATTTTAAGACCTTTCGTGCCATTTAGGAGTCGATTTTATCCTGGCGAGCGATAGCGAGCCTGTAATTTAAGAGGAACCGGCTTTCAGTCGGGACATTGTTCTACCAAAAATTTTACAAATTTATCTTGAAAAGGGCTCAAGGGGGTGTAATCTTAAGCTTGAAGGATATCTACGGACCAAACTAAAAACCTCCCCTTAAACAGATCAAGCATCACAAATAAAAGCACAAGAGAGAGAGAGAGAGAGAGAGAGAGCAGTAGAAATTCCAGATAGGATAAAACGATTGTCCAGCAAAAACCTCAATTGAAAACAAATAGAAACACACAATGCAATATCCTGACGATACAGAGAGGTAAAAGAGAGAACAAAAAAACATTAAATAAAAGTAAATCTACATAACAGAACCAAGACAAAAATACATCAAAATGTATAGATTATTTAGTTGGGGAGCGAAGATTAAAAAGTTTTGCTGAAAATATTATTAACAAAAAACATTACAAAACTAATATACTCTCTCTCTCTCTCTCTCTCTCTATATATATATATATATATATATATATATATATATATATATATATATATATATGGAGGTTAAATCACAAATACGTGTGATGAAATTATGTAGTAAAACTCGCTAGGAAAAATTAAACATGGGAACACTAAAGTTTCGTCTATTCTCTCAATACATTTTCAGGGTAATATGTATTACCCTGAAGATATCTTGACAGAATAGATGAAAGCTTGGTGTTCCAATATTTAATTTTTCCTAGTGAGTTTTACTACATAAATACTGTATATATACAGAGAGAGACAGAGTGAGTCAAAGAAAACCAGTGAAAAATATTTGCCGCCTCCCCTCCCTGTTCCAATGTTTTTGTTTCCAGTCCAACCGCTGCCACTTATTAACATATGGGCTGTGGGGGAGGGAGAGAGTTACATATACACAGACCACACAGACATTGTAATCTTTATTAGGCAGTCACCATGGAACAGACATCGGTAATTTCAAGATCACTGTTCTTGATTGTACAGATAACGCAGTGATCTTAGCAGAGACGTTGGATTTTCTCAGATTGGTCCTCGAGACACTACATGAGGAGTCGGAGCAGTTGGGTTTAAATGTCTCTGGACTATGACCAAAGTGCAAGCATTTGGTGACTTATTAGATGATGCAATGCAATCTGTTCATGCAATGTGTTGAGGACTTAGATATCTTGGATATATTTACTTATCTTGGTAGCGTTATCCTTAAAAGTAGTGAGTCGGGCTATGACGTCAATCGTCGTCTCAGCTTAGCATATGGGGTTATTGATTCACTCAACAAAAGTATATGGCATTGTCGATACCTGTGCAGGAGGACAAAACTGTGGATCTTCAAGACATTGTTGCTCCCATTCATATTATATGGATGTAAGACATGGACACTTAACAGCGAGTTGAAGGGGCGCATCAACTCCTTTAGTACTAAATGTCTTCTCAGGATCATGGGCTATCGTTGGCATGATTGCATCTCAAACCAGCGACTACTACCACGTTAAACTTGGCATGATTGCATCTCAAACCAGCGACTACTACCACGTTAAACTGATATGAGATATATGAGATAATTAGTTGCATGGTCCGTGAACGCCAACTTCGACTCTATGTGTATGTGGTTCGCCTCTCTGATGCTGACTCTCCTCACCGGGTGGTCTCTACAGAGGACAACCCTGAGTGAAGGAAGCCTAGGGGAAGACCACGGAACTCATGGCTGAGGCAAGTCAACCAATCTTGTGATAGGGTATTTAATATAAGCCCCTGCATGTATTATATATCAACACACACGAGTATACAATTTACATACACGTATACTCTTAAAGGGGGTCACCGGCTTTTTTTTATCTTTCTCTCCTTTTCTCTCTTTCCCTGGCTTGTATCCATTCGGCCCCATTCAGCCAACTGTTTTAAGACATTTATCCCCATCCAGGTGTCGATTTCTTCCTGGTGAGCGATAGCGAGCCAGCATTGTACGGAGAAATCCGGCTTCGCCGGAGAAATTTTTCTATCGAAAAATGTACAAACTTAGCTTGCTGTAAAACATTATATATATATATATGCTGGCTCGCTACCGCTCGCCAGGAAAATATTGACACCTGAATGGGGGTAAACATCTTAAAACAGTAGACTGAATGGGGCCGAATAGATACAAGCCAAAGAGAGAGGGAGAGAAAGCGAGGTGGGCTCCCTTAAAGACACATACATACAATTAATATACATGGATACACCTACAGACACATGTATGTCTATAACGTGTGTGTGTGTGTGTGTGTGTGTGTGTGTGTGTGTGAGAGTAACTATCAACTGGCTATATAGATACTGTGATTGTAACTATATCTCTATTGCCAGATGCCTTGATCCCTTAAAGGATGGAAAAGCATGAATCGCCTCCAAGCACTGCCAACCAGCGTCCCTCGTTCAAAACCACACACACACACACACACACACACACACACACACACATATATATATTTATATATATAATAGTTCCCACAAAGTTGAAGACTTGGACAACGAAGCAAAAGGCCCTCTCTCTCTCTCTTTCTCTAGAGAGAGAGAGATACTGGGTGTGAGTGTGAGTGACTGAGTGTGAGTAAGTGAGAGTGAGAGAGAGAGAATGATAGAAAAAAGGAAAACTGGATTTTGGGCCTGAGTATAAAGATCGATAGATAAATAGAACTTTACCGTGATGAGTGATTGAATCTACAGGCTGTTATATAGCTTATGTCCAGAAGTAGAGTTTTTAGAACATAGAAATAAAGTGAGAGAGAGAACGAGAGGCAGGGACAACATTGAGAATCAGGGGTATTTAGTGGTGAGCCAGGAAACAGCTGGTCAACGTACATAACATACTAGAGAGAGAGAGAGAGAGAGAGAGAGAGAGAGAGAGAGAGAGAGAGAGAGAGAGAGAGAGAGAGAAAAGAGAGAGAGATAGAGAGGCAGGGACAACATTGAGAATCAGGGGTATTTAGTGGTGAGCCAGGAAACAGCTGATCAACGTACATAACATACTAGAGAGAGAGAGAGAGAGAGAGATTTTTTTTTTTTTTAAAGGGAATAGTAACTTATCAAATTAAGTGCCACCTTTATCTCACGCTTCTTGCACAATTCGGGGAAGGAAACTATCTGGGGCAGTTGATTTAAACCTGATTTTAACTGTCTTCGTGGCGCAATGCATAAGGTGTTGATTTTCGGTGTGAGCGTCCTGGGTTCGAATCCACGGACTGCCACATGTGTTTGTAATATTTCATTAATCGATTTTAGGAGTAGAGTTGGTTGTTGGGTAGAACATAATAATTAGTATATCTAGTCTTGTACACAAGAACACCAGAAAAATGGAAGTCTGCAGATGGCCTATTGGGCCATACGAGGCAGACCTCTTCTTCCCTACATCACCATGTTTAATCCTATATCTTCAACACTTCATCTCTCACTACATCTCTCACTACAACTTTTATCCCTTACGCTACATCTCTCACACAATTAGGTTGAGAACATTACCCTCGTGAGATAGTGTTTTCCCTTGTAAAGAATATAGATATTTCAGTATGTGCGTGAGAGAGAAAGAGAGAGAGAGAGAGAGTACAAAGGAGTACAAAGAAAATCAAGCAACAACAGATCTAGTGACCCTTCTAGGCTGCTTGTCCTCCAAAACACTGAGGATCTAGTGTCCAAACAGTGGTTTAGAGTGGGTAAGATAACATTGGAAAGGGAACTACTGCCCTGGAACTAATGTCCGTGGCAGGATTAGGAAGTTAGTAGGGGACAGATGGGTTAGTAACTAAAGAGAGAGAGAGAGAGAGAGAGAGAGGAGTACAAAGGAGTACAAAGGAAATCAAGCAACAACAGATCTAGTGACCCTTCTAGGCTGCTTGTCCTCCAAAACACTGAGGATCAAGTGTCCAAACAGTGGTTTAGAGTGGGTAAGGGAACATTGGAAAGGGAACTACTGCCCTGCCACTAACGTGGCAGGACTAGGAAGTTAGTAGGGGACAAATGGGTTAGTAACTGAGGGGAGGATAAAGTTATTCATTTACAAACGCACGCAGAGGAGGAGAAGGAGAGAGAGAGAGAGAGGAGGAGGAGGAGGATTGGCCAACTTGTCAACGTACATAATGAACTGAGAACATGGGACCATTGTCATGAACAGAATTCATTCCACGGTAAGAATAGCGGCCCGTGGTCTTTTCATTCACAGGTCATTTCTTCCAATTAATTTCCTTCACACCTCATTTCGTTCAAGTCCTTTCAACGACAAGTCATTTCGTTTGAGGGTTTTGTTTTCATCCACAGGTAATTTCGTTCGTGTTTTTGTCCACCCAAAGCTTATTTCCTTTGCCATTTCATCCTCAGGTCATTTCGTTCACAAGTTTCTTCGCCCCTATAAACTTTCCACCCACAAGTCTAAATTTGGTTAGGAGGGGTTAGGTACGTCTTGTTTGGACTTAAGGGGAGATATCCACTTGAGGGATTTTTTTCTTGACTCCTTTCTCCCTCATGTTTAGCCCCATTGTTTTCCTAATATTAAGACGTTCGCCCCATTATTTTGACGATTTTAAGAACTTTCAACCCATTTCTGTCAATTTTAAGACCTTTCGTGCCATTTAGGTGTCGATTTTATCCTGGCGAGCGATAGCGAGCCTGTAATTTCAGCCGGGCCATTTTTCTACCGAAAAATGTAAAAATTTATCTTGAAAGGGGCTCAAGGGGGTGTAATCTTAAGCTTGAAGGATATCCAGGGACCAAACTAAAAACCTCCCCTTAAAGTTAGGATATTTTGTATTAGATGAGGCTAAATTAGGAGAGGTTAATTAAGCTAGATCTTAAGAAAAGTTAAGTTACGTAGTTTCTTACGGAGCTTCTTAACCCCTTCAGTACCGGGGACGTCCTTTTCTTCATAGTCTGGCAACTATTAGACGATTTTGTTCAGCTTAGGAAGGACCTCTAGCAATAATAAGGCTTCAAACTATCTCAACCGAACCTTTTATCTACCACAGATCCTTCCTAAGCTGCATAATATCGCTTAGATATTATAGTTAGACTAAAATATAACACACGTCGCTGGTAGTCAAGGGTTAAGATTATGTTTAGTATTGCAAGTCGAAATGGAGTCTGTTTGCTGGTTTACATGTGTGTGTGTGTCTGTGTGTGTGTGTGTATGTGCGTGTGTGTGTATGTGTGTATATGTGTATGTGCCTGTATGTGTACGTGCCTGTGTGTGTATGTGCCTGTGTGTGTGTGTGTGTATATGTGTACGTACCTGCGTGTGTACGTGCCTGTGTGTGTGTATGTGCCTGTGTGTGTGTGTGTGTGTATATGTGTACGTGCCTGTGTGTGTATGTGCCTGTGTGTGTGTGTGTGTGTGTGTATATGTGTACATGCCTGCGTGTGTACGCGCATGTGTGTGTACGTGCCTGTGTGTGTATATATGCCTGTGTGTGTGTGTGTGTGTATGCATGGTCTATGAGTGTACAAGTGCTCTGTACCCTCCCCCACGCACTCAACACGACTCTGCCAACGTAGTACTAGTACTACACAACACCAGAACACGTAATATGCAAAACCCAGATATTATTGTAAAATGAAAATGGATTCAAATGTAAAGCATGGACGCATTTTAATACAACATTATTATCTATGTTTCTCTCTCCCTCTCTCTCTCTCTCTCTCTCTCTCTCTCAAAGTAAAACAAACCCGAAAGAATTCTATAGTTATATCAGAAAGAAAAAAGTAGTTACTTCAACTATTGGACCGTTAGTCGATGAAAATGGAGAATACACCAAAGACGAAGTATAAATGAGTAATGCCCTCAATACCTTCTTTGCATCAGTTTTTACAACAGAAGACCTCAGTGATATCCCTACACCATCGCCGATTCAGATTGATAATTCAGATGTTCTAAGCAATATCACCGTTACAGAGAGAGAAGTATTGAATTGTTTAGATATACTCAAGGTAAATAAAACGCCTGGACCTGATACAATCTCGCCTAGAGTTCTAAAGGAAGCTAAGGATGAGCTCTCCAAACCACTGACATTACTATTCAATAAATCCTTGCAGTCTGGAACTATGCCTGATCAGTGGAAGATAGCCAACGTAACACCGATATTCAAAAAAGGCAGCAAATCCCTACCCAGTAACTATCGTCCAATTAGCTTAACCTCAGTTGTATGTAAAATGCTAGAAACAGTCATAAGAGACAGACTCGTAAATCACTTAGAGGAAAATAACATACTTAAAGATACTCAACACGGCTTTCGTAAAAAACGTTCCTGTTTAACAAACCTCTTAGACTTCTTCCACGATATCCTCAACCTCTACGATGAGAGTAAAGCTGTAGATATTATATACCTTGATTTTCAAAAGGCCTTTGACAAAGTTCCCCACAAACGTTTACTGCTAAAACTAAAAGCGCATGGAATACAAGACGGTGTGTTGAAATGGATAGAAAATTGGCTCAGCGACAGAAAGCAAAGAGTAGTCATAAACGGTAAGGCATCTAAATGGACCAATGTAAGTAGCGGGGTACCCCAGGGATCGGTACTAGGACCAATTCTCTTTCTAATTTACATCAACGACATAGATGAGGGTCTCACCTGTACAATCTCAAAATTTGCTGACGATACAAAAATTGCAAATAGCGTACTCTCAAAAGATCAAGTTGACGATATGCAACACAATCTAGATAAATTGTCACATTGGGCCCAAATTTGGCAAATGAGTTTCAATGCGGATAAATGTAAAGTACTACATATCGGATACCTAAATGAGAAAGCAAACTATTCGATGAATGGCACTCAGCTTAAGAATGTAAACAGAGAAACCGATCTGGGAGTAACAATATCGAGTAACCTAAAACCGAGTCAACAATGTTCAGAAGTTGTTAAGAAGGCAAACAAAATAATTGGCTTTATAGGCAGATCATTTGAGCATAAATCCAAAGACGTAATCCTAACCCTTTACAATTCCTTAGTCCGCCCTCTTCTGGAATACTGCGTTCAATGCTGGTGCCCTTATTACCAAAAAGACATAAACAAGCTAGAACGAGTTCAACGTAGAGTTACCAAAATGATACCTAGCCTAAAGAACAAACCATACGAAGAGCGTCTTAGAGAATTAAATCTATTTCCTTTAACCCAGCGCAGATTAAGAGGTGACTTAATTCAAGTGTTCAAAATCATCAAAGGCATCGACAATATGAACTGTAGTAAGTACTTCACTATCGACCAATCTAATTACACGCGGGGAAACGGTTGCAAAATTATTGGTAAATCTTTTAACTCACACGAATCTAAGAATTTCTTCTTCAATCGAGTTGTCAACTTGTGGAATGGGCTTCCCCGAGACGTTATAGACTGCAGCACCGTTGATTCATTTAAATTCCGCCTAGACAAATATCTCGCATCAAACCCGCGACTGATTGCGTTTGTAAATGAATAACTTTATTTTATCCTCCCCTCAATTACTAACCCATATGTCCCTTACTAACTTCCTAGTCCTGCTACGTTAGTGGCAGGGCAGTAGTTCCCTTTCCAATGTTCCCTTACCCACTCTAAACCACTGTTTGGACACTTGATCCTCAGTGTTTTGGAGGACAAGCAGCCTAGAAGGGTCACTAGATCTGTTGTTGCTTGATTTCCTTTGTACTCCTTTGTACTCCTTTGTACTCTCTCTCTCTCTCTCTATCTCTATAACTTGTGTTTCTATGTGGATGAGGGAGACAGAAGGCAAACCTGTCTGTGGCAGGTGCCTCCCCCAGAGTTGAAAGAGTGACCATGCCAAAATCAAGGAATGTACGAGCCAAAATGCTTGGACGCACGACGTTTGAAGCAATTTAAGTCATAGGATGAGGGAAACAGACCATTGTAGACTACAGTTGAGGTCATAGGAAGACATTGTTTGCAGGTCTGAGTAACCGAACAGTAACTCTGGACCACCACCACCTCCACTCCCAGCGGCAGTTCATTCTCATATATTGGACATTATTAAGGGGCGTCACCGGCATTTTTTATCTGTCTCTCCATTTCTCTCTTTCCATGGCTTGTATCCATTCGGCCCCATTCAGCCAACTGTTTTAAGACGTTTATCCCCATCCAGGTGTCGATTTCTTTCTGGCGAGCAATAGCGAGCCAGCATTGTATGGAGAAATCCTGCTTCGCCGGAGACATTTTTCTATCGGATAAATGTAAAAATTTAGCTTGCTGTCAAAACAAAAATATATACTGTATATATATATGCTGGCTCGCTGCCACTCGCCAGGAAAATATTGACACCTGGATGGGGGTAAACATCTTAAAACAGTAGGCTGAATGGGGCCGAATGGATAAAAGCCAAAGAGAGAGGGAGAGAAAGGGGAAGCAAAGCGAGGTGGGCTCCCTTAACATCGCTTCATGCCAGAGGACTCTTGTAATCTGGTTTTCCAATCGAAAACCATTTCAAAACCATTTCAAAACCAAAACTTGCTTATATTGCTATAAGCATAACATTTAGAACAGTGGCCCTTCACACCAATATCCACCCAATCGGTCCCCAGACCCATATTGAGATAGCCGAGGGATTCACTTTTATTGGTTGAGCCCGAGAACTTTCAGTCTTCTACTGTAATTCTCCCTTCTCGGCTTGTTCTTCCTCTGTCCAATTACTCTTCTTTCTTACTTTACTCCAGTCATCTGGTCTGGTCAGTTTTATGCATTCATATAGGTGCCACTATTAATTTGAATATTCAAAATAAATCCACGAAATCGTTTCATTGATCTCATAAAATCTCATATACCAACCTTTAATGCTACCCATTTCCATCCAAACTAAACCTATTCTACTCGAAAAAAGAGAACAGACATCTCTTGTTCCCATCATCCCCGCCCCCTCAAAGCATTTCCCCTGGCCCTCTCGCCCAATACAATGAATAGAAATACGAGTGAACAATCCGTTTACCATGGCTCTCTACACCCTAACCCATTCTGCCACTAGGACTCTTGGTTTTATATATCGAGGCTCCAGTTCTTATGCATTCACAGAGGTCCCATTATTGATTCACTACACTCTATTTTTTTCCAGGTGATGGTAGATTGAATCCCTTGGTAGCTGATTTCTCGATACTTAATGTAAATATATGAAACTACTATGGCTGTGTGTCGTATTAATGCCAAGTTTTCATAATTAACATCATATTTCGCTACAAAATCTACCTTATAACTGAGTAACAGAGATAGAAACATGACAATTTACCCTCAACTGGAAACAAATAGACTATACCTTCTCACAGACACCTAGACACTGTAGTACTTAAGGGGAGATTTCCACTTGAAGGATTTTTTTCTGGACCCCTTTCTCCCTCATATTTAGCCCCATTGCTTTTGATATTTTAAGACGTTCACCCCATAATTCAGAAGTTTCGCCCCATTTCTGTCAATTTTAAGACCTTTCATGCAATTTAGGTGTCGATTTTTTCCTGGCGAGCGATAGCGAGCCTGTAATTTAAGAGGAACCGGCCTTTGGCCGGGAAATTTTTCTACCGAAAAATGTACACATTTATCTTGAAAGGGGGCCTAGAGGGTATAATTTTAAGCTTGATGGAAGTCTAGGAAACACACTAAAAACCTCCCCTTAAACCCCACAGACCATTCTCCACCTTCCCGTAGAGAGACAGCCAACGCCTCCACCCTTGTCAATGTCATCCCCGAGTTATTACCGCCCTCTCTCAAAGCCTTAATCCCTCTCTCAAAGCCTTAATCCCTCTCTCAAAGCCTTAATCCCTCTCTCAAAGCCTTAATCCCTCTCTCAAAGCCTTAATCCCTCTCTCAAAGCCTTAATCCCTCTCTCAAAGCCTTCATCCCTCTCTCAAAGCCTTAATCCCTCTCTCAAAGCCTTAATCCCTCTCAAAGCCTTCATCCCTCTCTCAAAGCCTTAATCCCTCTCTCAAAGCCTTAATCCCTCTCTCAAAGCCTTAATACCTCTCTCAAAGCCTTAATCCCTCTCTCAAAGCCTTCATCCCTCTCTCAAAGCCTTAATCCCTCTCTCAAAGCCTTCATCCCTCTCGTCCAATACAATAAATAGAAACATGAATGAATAATCCTTTTAGCGCGGACCTCTCTCTCCACCACTACACCACCACCACGACAAGGACACGGGACATACCTGTACTTACACAAGCCGAGGGATTCATTCCGGGTGGCTGATGATGGTGGTGGTGGTGGTAAAAGTGAGTAGCTTTAAGGGGAGATTTCCACCGGGAGGATTTTTTTCTGGACCCCTTTCTCCCTCATGTTTAGCCCCATTGTTTTTGAGATTTTAAGACGTTCGCCCCATTATTTTGGCGATTTTAAGAACCCTCGCCCCATTTCTGTCAATTTTAAGACCATTCGTGAAATTTAGGTGTCGATTTTTTCCTGGCGAGCGATAGCGAGCCTGTAATTTAAGGGGAACCGGCCTTCGGCCGGGAAATTTTTCTACCGAAAAATGTACAAATTTATCTTGAAAGGGGGTCTAGGAGGAGTAATTTTAAGCTTGATGGAAGTCTAGGGAATCAACTAAAAACCTCCCCTTAATGAGTTCGAGTCCGGCTGGAAATGGTACCGTAGACAGATCAGTCCATTTGTTGTTGGAGTTCTGGTAGTGTAAGCCTGGGGGCGCGGACAATGCTGCTACATCACTCATTATGACTTTACATGATTTGACTCTACGTAATATGAAAAGTGTTCGTGAGCTATTGCGAGTTTCTTTATGCAAATCCATACATTAAAATTGATGTTCAGATCAAATCAGATTTATTTATATTAACCCTTTCAAGCTCCAATACGCGTTTCTGTTTTCTTTTCTGGCTACTATTAGACGATTTTATTCAGATTAGTAACGGTATATGGAAATCAAAGGGTTGATTGAGATAGTATTTATACCCTTTTAATACCCACAGATCCTTCCTAAGCTTCATAAAATCGTCTGATGATAGCCAAAATAAACTGCTAAAACGCATCAGAGCTTCAAGGGGTTAATACATGAATATTATGTAGGTATTGATATATAGCTGATTTGATCTGAATATCAAGCTCAATGGATATATTTGCATAAAGGAAATCACAAGTGCCCACGAACATTTGTCAGTAGCTGTACAGTCGGCCTAATAAGTCATGTCTCGGCCACCAAGTATGTTTTGATCAATAATTGATATCAGCAATATCTAAGCTTCATTTCTTCCTATCGAGTGAAATAGACAAACATGCTCCTACACTTACCCACCCTATTCAACATCTGACAGACATTAATACAGCGCAGAGCAAGCCAAACGTAATGACAGCTGGGACATGACTTATTAGCGCGACCGTACACACCGCCTTTAAGCCTTACATCTTTTTCTTTATATTTTGGCAACTATTAGAAGATTTTATTCAGCTTAGGACGGACGTCGACCAATTAAAAGGCTACAGACTATCTCAATTCATCCTTTTAGCTACCATATAACTTGCCTAAGCTTCATAGTCGTGTAAATGTAGCTGAAATCAAATGAAAGAGACGTCACCGGTACAGAAGGGGTTAAGTGAAAAGGAAGATACAATTAGAGCAACATAAACACACACCCACACACATACACACAAACAAACACACCCACACACAAACACACCCACACAAACACACACACAAACACACACACAAACACACCCACACACAAACACACCCACACACACACACAGCCCGTAGCCTAGTGGTAGAGCTCTCGTCTCACACACGAGGGGTCGGGGGTTCAATCCCCGGCCGGGCGGAGACAAATTGGGCTTGTCTCCTTTCATGTGTTAGCCTCAGTTCACCTAGCTGTAAATAGGTACCTGGAATAAGTGGACGACGTTGTGACGTCCCATCTGGGGTTGGCAAAAATGGTACAAGGCGAGATGGGTATCATATGGTTCACCTAAGCTGATGGGTACCTAAGCCTTCGGGCGAGACGGTACCGTCTATAGTGAGAATGGTACCATACAGATCCACCCTAAGCCTTCGTTTCCGATGTCGCCAATTGGCTAAAAATACAGACTACACACACATCCACAGCCATTCCAACGATACATATAACACCTACACATATAGGAGGCGGGAAATAACGAGCATGCTCACTCCCGCAATACAACTAGAGTAAGTACAACTAGAGTAAATACATGCACACACACACACACACACTAGTGAGAGCAAGTGTTAGACACTATTCGAGACTTGTATTAAATTAAATTTTATAATACATGGTCCAAAGCAGGTATCTAGGAAATACACCACCACTACACCAATTGATACATTCGTGTTATTGAATGCAAGCCTAAGACTTTGCTTCCAAGAGATGTCTAAAAAGAATATTACGTATTAAGCCGGTATCACACGAGAGCTTTTATAGTCAACATTCGATGATTAACATTTTTCTGGCAACATTTCTGGAATATTTGGCACTGGTATCGGAAACTAGACTGATGATTGATGAACCTAGGCAACCGAAATCATTTATATGTTGACCTCATAAGCTGCCAGACCAGTGTTGAGGATAAATGTTAAGTGAAAAAGCGCTCGTCTGATACCGGCCTTTTTTTACTCCAATGAAGGATAAAGAATTGCGTATTGCGTTTGCGAATTGCGTTTGCGAATTGCGCATTGCGTTTGACTCGTATCTTGAATTTGACTCTCACTCTTTCAATTTGGGTGGACACTTGTTACAGGGAGCTTTGTATTTGTCTCCTTCTTACATGCAGAAACAAATAATCCAGTTTTCATTATCTTTATCATAGGGGTCGATACAATTTAACCACTTGTTAGTTTCAGGCTGTAAGGAAGTTGGAGCCCTAAACATCGCTTATTAAACAGCAATGTTTAATTGTGGCGCCTCTCCACATCTTTCCCCGTAGAACTAGGGCAGCTGAGAGCGCCCATGAATTTACACTTTCTCCTCCACAATGCAGAACTTCTGCTTATCAAAATTCATTTATCCCCAGAGCTACTACTCTTTGGAATTCACTTCCCTCGAGTTGCTTTCCACAAACTTTCAATCTACAAATGTTTAAATCCAGTTGTTACAAACATTTTATGAATGGAGGATGCCTTTAGGCACATGGCCCTTTTTGTTTTATCTGTGTTTTTCCTTCCTCCGTTCATTGTCTCAAAAAAAAATAATAATAAATAAAAAATACATTATACTTGATGAGGTATATCAAGATTAATTGTACTGATAACACTTTACCTTTCACATGGAAGCAATTTTTTTTTATATATAGATTATTATAACATATCTTGTTAGTTATGAACACTTGGCATTATTGTGATGTGTAGATATAGCAGTTTATTTGTTTTTGTTATTTTTGTTTTTTCGGTATGTACACTCGGATGCCATAGTCTCTATGCCACTCATATGAATTCGAGGACCTCACCTATCTCTATTTATGGAACACACCCCACACATGCTACCTGTCTACAACTAGTTCTCCAGGAGGTTAGGAACACTGTACCCTACAAACAGAGGAACTATCAACACACACCACACATACTACCTGTCTACACTTAGTTCCCCAGGAGGTTAGGAACACTGTACCCTACAAACAGAGGAACTATCAACACACACCACACATACTACCTGTCTACACTTAGTTCCCCAGGAGGTTAGGAACACTGTACCCTACAAACAGAGGAACTATCAACACACACCACACATACTACCTGTCTACACTTAGTTCCCCAGGAGTATAAGAACACTGTACCCTACACACAGAGGAACTATCAACACACCCCACACTTGCTACCTGTCTCCACCTAGTTCCCCAGGAGGATAAGAACACTGTACCTTACAAACAGAGGAACAATCAACACACCCCACACATACTACCTGTTTACACTTAGTTCCCCAGGAGGTTAGGAACACTGTACCCTACAAACAGAGGAACTATCAACACACACCACACATACTACCTGTCTACACTTAGTTCCCCAGGAGGTTAGGAACACTGTACCCTACAAACAGAGGAACTATCAACACACACCACACATACTACCTGTCTACACTTAGTTCCCCAGGAGGTTAGGAACACTGTACCCTACAAACAGAGGAACTATCAACACACACCACACATACTACCTGTCTACACTTAGTTCCCCAGGAGTATAAGAACACTGTACCCTACACAAAGAGGAACTATCAACACACCCCACACTTGCTACCTGTCTCCACCTAGTTCCCCAGGAGGATAAGAACACTGTACCTTACAAACAGAGGAACTATCAACACACCCCACACATACTACCTGTTTACACTTAGTTCCCCAGGAGGTTAGGAACACTGTACCCTACAAACAGAGGAACAATCAACACACCCCACACATACTACCTGTTTACACTTAGTTCCCCAGGAGGTTAGGAACACTGTACCCTACAAACAGAGGAACTATCAACACACACCACACATACTACCTGTTTACACTTAGTTCCCCAGGAGGTTAGGAACACTGTACCCTACAAACAGAGGAACTGTAAACACACACCACACATACTACCTGTTTACACTTAGTTCCCCAGGAGGTTAGGAACACTGTACCCTACAAACAGAGGAACTATAAACACACACACCACACATACTACCTGTTTACACTTAGTTCCCCAGGAGGTTAGGAACACTGTACCCTACAAACAGAGGAACTATAAACACACACCACACATACTACCTGTTTACACTTAGTTCCCCAGGAGGTTAGGAACACTGTACCCTACAAACAGAGGAACTATAAACACACACCACACATACTACCTGTTTACACTTAGTTCCCCAGGAGGTTAGGAACACTGTACCCTACAAACAGAGGAACTATAAACACACACCACACATACTACCTGTTTACACTTAGTTCCCCAGGAGGTTAGGAACACTGTACCCTACAAACAGAGGAACTATAAACACACACCACACATACTACCTGTTTACACTTAGTTCCCCAGGAGGTTAGGAACACTATACCCTACAAACAGAGGAACTATCAACACACCCCACACTTACTACCTGTCTCCACTTAGTTCCCCAGGAAGTTAGGAACACTGTACCCTACAAACAGAGGAACTATCAACACACACCACACATACTACCTGTTTACACTTAGTTCCCCAGGAGGATAAGAACACTGTACCTTACAAACAGAGGAACAATCAACACACCCCACACATACTACCTGTTTACACTTAGTTCCCCAGGAAGTTAGGAACACTGTACCCTACAAACAGAGGAACAATCAACACACCCCACACATACTACCTGTTTACACTTAGTTCCCCAGGAGGTTAGGAACACTGTACCCTACAAACAGAGGAACTATAAACACACACCACACATACTACCTGTTTACACTTAGTTCCCCAGGAGGTTAGGAACACTGTACCCTACAAACAGAGGAACTATAAACACACACCACACATACTACCTGTTTACACTTAGTTCCCCAGGAGGTTAGGAACACTGTACCCTACAAACAGAGGAACTATAAACACACACCACACATACTACCTGTTTACACTTAGTTCCCCAGGAGGTTAGGAACACTGTACCCTACAAACAGAGGAACTATAAACACACACCACACATACTACCTGTCTCCACCTAGTTCCCCAGGAGGTTAGGAACACTGTACCCTACAAACAGAGGAACTATAAACACACTCCACACACATTACTCTGGAGGAGAGGAATAACATCAACATATTCAAACCTTAGAATACAAACAAATCTTAGTTTTCCTCCATGTCTTTAGGAAGGTTAGCTTGGCTTACTTTTTTTTCCTTGTAAGAAACAAATATTAGTTTGTTCCAATTATATTTAGGTAATTGAAGATTTGTCTAAAAAATCCTGTTAGTAGTGGATGTTTCATTTTTTGTCAAATGTTGCCATCCGTTTTTTGCAAATCCTTGTCTTTATCTGACTGCAATATGTATCAACAATCTGAAAACAAATGTTATATATATATATATATATATATATATATATATATATATATATATATATATATATCTCTGCTGGGGGACACTGCCATTTATTGAGAGGTATTCTTGCTCTCAGAGGGATAAACTCCTTCTTTAGTGGAACTTCCTTTTGTAAGTTTGAGATCAACTGCTGGAGAGGGTTTCACTTTCCTGATGGGGGATGCTTTCTATACTTATGCTTGCACAGAGAGAGAGAGAGAGAGAGAGAGAGAGAGAGAGAGAGAGAGAGAGAGAGAGAGAGAGAGAGAGAGACGACACTTTCACTGCAAGGGATAGGAAAATGTCATATTTGTTTGACATATTTTTGTCTCCATTTGTTAAGCTGTTATAATGGAATTGTGAGAGTGTCAGGGCTCTAGGGTATTTCCAGCTTAAGCCCGGACAGTACGGTCACGATAAAAAGTCATGTTCCACCTTCACAACTTATATTATATGTTATAATTTCTACTGTACAAGGAATAATACTGATCAGCGGATAGGAATCAAGGAATTATTCGTGGATATTGTGTATCGATGTGTGTTATGGGGGGTCACCGGCTTTTGTTTATCTTTCTCTCCTTTTCTCGATTTCCCTGACTTGTATCCATTCGGCCCCATTCAGCCAACTGTTTTAAGACGTTTATATCCATCCAGGTGTCGATTTCTTCCTGGGGAGCGATAGCGAGCCAGCATTGTATGGAGAAATTCGGCTTCGCCGGAGACATTTCTCTATCGAAAAATGTAAAAATTTAGCTTGCTGTCAAAACAAAAATATATATATGCTGACTCGCTACCACTCGCCAGGAAAATATTGACACCTGGATGGGGGTAAACGTCTTAAAAGAGTAGGCTGAATGGGGCCGAATGGATGCAAGCCAGAGAAAGAGAGAAAAGGAGAGCAACAAAGCAGGTGACCCCCCTTAAGCAGAAGTGCAATAATAAGTAGGGCTGCTGATGGGTAAACCATATATTGAAGTGGGATTGATGTATTATATAAATGTGCCCCAACCGTACTTTACCTGGTAACTCCGCTAAATATCGATGTCTACAGCTCCAACTTCCTTATAGAACGAAACTCGCAAGTGGTTAATTTTCAAGGGTGCGTAGTAATTATATTTTACGACTGCAAAGCCTTAATTGACGACTGTAAAGCCCTAATTGACGACTGCAAAGCCCTAATTGACGACTGCAAAGCCCTAATTGACGACTGCAAAGCCCTAATTGACGACTGCAAAGCCCTAATTGACGACTGCAAAGCCCTAATAAACGACTGCAAAGCCCTAATTGGACGACTGCAAAGCCCTAATTGACGACTGCAAAGCCCTAATTGACGACTGCAAAGCCCTAATTGACGACTGCAAAGCCCTAATTGACGACTGCAAAGCCCTAATAAACGACTGCAAAGCCCTAATTGACGACTGCAAAGCCCTAATTGACGACTGCAAAGCCCTAATTGACGACTGCAAAGCCCTAATTGACGACTGCCAAGCCCTAATAGACGACTGCAAAGCCCTAATTGACGACTGCAAAGCCCTAATTGACGACTGCAAAGCCCTAATTGACGACTGCAAAGCCCTAATTGACGACTGCAAAGCCCTAATAAACGACTGCAAAGCCCTAATTGACGACTGCAAAGCCCTAATTGACGACTGCAAAGCCCTAATTGACGACTGCAAAGCCCTAATTGACAACTGCAAAGCCCTAATTGACGACTGCAAAGCCCTAATTGACGACTGCAAAGCCCTAATAAACGACTGCAAAGCCCTAATTGACGACTGCAAAGCCCTAATTGACGACTGCAAAGCCCTAATTGACGACTGCAAAGCCCTAATTGACGACTGCAAAGCCCTAATTGACGACTGCAAAGCCCTAATTGACGACTGCAAAGCCCTAATTGACGACTGCAAAGCCCTAATTGACAACTGCAAAGCCCTAATTGACGACTTGCGAGTTTCGTTCTATAAGGAAGTTGAAGCTGTAGACATCGATATTGAGCAGATTTACCAGCTAATATAAGTTTGTACTGCATCTATAAATACATAAAACCCAATTCAACATACACTTTAGCCATCAAAGACCTACATTATTATTGCATTTCTATTTACTATCGATGTCTACGGCTCCAACTTCCTTATAGCCTGAAACTCGCAAGTGGTTAATTCCCTCGGCCACCCGTCGCCATAAGTACCTTGTGTCAACCAATTCCACCTGCAACGAGGTCCACAATTTCGTAATTTTCGTAATTAAGGGAGCCCACCTCGCTTCTTTCTCTTTAGCTCCCTCTCTCTTTGGCTTGTATCCATTTGGCCCCATTCAGCCTACTGTTTTAAGACGTTTACCCCCATCTAGGTGTCAATATTTTCCTGGCGAGCGGAAGCGAGCCAGTATATATATATATTTTCGTTTTGACAGCAAGCTAAATTTGTAAATTTTTCGATAGAAAAATGTCTCCGGCGAAGCCGGATATCTCCATACAATGCTGGCTCGCTATCGCTCGCCAGGAAGAAATCGACACCTGGATGGGGATAAATGTCTTACAACAGTTGGCTGAATGGGGCCGAATGGATACAAGCCAGGGAAAACGAGAAAAGGAGAGCAAGATAAACAAAAATACCGGTGAGCCCCCTTAATCAATAGTAGTTGTTGGAGTACAGCAAGGCGCCTTATTACCTACACTTACAAATCAATATCTTAAACCACGCCTGAATATTCACTTAAGGGGAGGTCTCCACTTGAGGGATTTTTTTCTTGACTCCTCTCTCCCTCATGTTTAGCCCCATTGCTTTTCTAATTTTAAGACTTTCGCCCCATTATTTTGACGATTTTAAGAACCTTCGACCCATTTCTGTCAATTTTTAGACCTTTCGTGCCATTTAGGTGTCGATTTTATCCTGGCGAGCGATAGCGAGCCTGTAATTTAAGAGGAACCGGTTTTCAGCCGGGCCATTTTTCTACCGAAAAATGTACAAATTTATCTTGAAAGGGGGTCTAGGGAGTGTAATTTTAAGCTTGATGGAAGTTTAGGGAGGAAACTAACCCCCCCCCCCCTCCCCCTTAAGGGATTGACATAAACATAATTTAACCCTTTCACTTAGATTGTTATCTCCAAACGATGTGTGTACTGTTCACTTTACAGGCATGGCTTACCCTTAGGCATGTACAGTCGCCCACATAAGTTCTGGTCCTCGTCGTGATTATATGTATGGAAGTCAAATTATATGTATGAATGTCAAATTATATGTATGAAAGTCAAATGATATGTATGAAAGTCAAATGATATGTATGAAAGTCAAATGATATGTATGAGAGTCAAATGGTATGTATGAAAGTCAAATGATATGTATGAGAGTCAAATTATATGTATGAGAGTCAAATGGTATGTATGAAAGTCAAATGGTATGTATGACAGTCAAATGATATGTATGAAAGTCAAATGATATGTATGACAGTCAAATGATATGTATGAAAGTCAAATGATATGTATGAAAGTCAAATGATATGTATGAAAGTCAAATTATATGTATGAAAGTCAAATGATATGTATGAAAGTCAAATGATATGTATGAAAGTCAAATGATATGTATGAAAGTCAAATGATATGTATGAAAGTCAAATGATATGTATGAAAGTCAAATGATATGTATGAAAGTCAAATGATATGTATGAAAGTCAAATGATATGTATGAAAGTCAAATGATATGTATGAAAGTCAAATTATATGTATGAAAGTCAAATGATATGTATGAAAGTCAAATTATATGTATGAAAGTCAAATGATATGTATGAAAGTCAAATGATATGTATGAAAGTCAAATGATATGTATGAAAGTCAAATGATATGTATGAAAGTCAAATGATATGTATGAAAGTCAAATGATATGTATGAAAGTCAAATGATATGTATGAAAGTCAAATGATATGTATGAAAGTCAAATTATATGTATGAAAGTCAAATGATATGTATGAAAGTCAAATTATATGTATGAAAGTCAAATTATATGTATGAAAGTCAAATGATATGTATGAAAGTCAAATTATATGTATGAAAGTCAAATTATATGTATGAAAGTCAAATGATATGTATGAAAGTCAAATTGGTATGAATGCATTGCCAGTGTGATTTCTTTGAATTATCCCTTAGACTAAACTCTATTTTTTTCCCAGCTGATCGTAAATGGAATCTCTTAGTAGCTGATTTCTCGATACTTAATTGGAAATAGATGAAACTACTGTGGCTGTGTGTCGTATTAATGCCAATTTTTCAGAATAACCATCATTTTTCGCTACAAAATCTACCTTATAGCCGAGTAACCGAGATAGGAACATGGCAATTTACCCTCAGCTGGACAAAAATAGACTATAGTGAGAGGGGTCAACCACTGCATAAGAAACTTTACACTTAAGGGCAGATCTCCACTTGAGGGATTTTTTCCTTGACCCCTTTCTCCCTCATGTTTAGCCCCATTGCTTTTGATATTATAAAACGTTTGCCCCATTAGTTTAGCGATTTTAAGAACTTTCACCCCATATTAAGACCTTTCGTGCAATTCAGGTGTCGATTTTATCCTGGCGAGCGATAGCGAGCCTGTAATATAAGAGGAACCGGCCTTTGGCCGGGACATTTTTCTACCGAAAAATGTACAAATTTATCTTGAAAGGGACTCAAGGGGGTGTAATTTTAAGCTTGATGGAGGTCTAGGGAACAAACTAAATACCTCCCCTTAAGGGGGGCCACCTGCTTTTGTTTTACTCTTTTTCTCTCTGTCTCTGGCTTGTATCCATTCGGCCCCATTCAGCCAACTGTTTTAAGATGTTTATCCCCATCCAGGTGTCGATTTTTTTTTATGGCGAGTGATAGCGAGCCAGCATTGTATGGAGAAATCCGACATCGCCGGAGACATTGTTCTATCGAAAAATGTACAAATATAACCTTCTGTCAAAAAAAAAAATAACAAAAAAGTATGTTGGCTCGCTATCGCTCACCAGGAAAAACTCGACACCTGGATGAAGATAAAAGTCTTAAAACAGTAGGCTGAATGGGGCCGAATGGATACAACCCCGAGAAAGAGTGAAAAAAACAAAAAACGAGGTGGCCTCCCTTAATTCAATCAGACGCTCCCTGAATAACATCACTGACGGGAACACAATTTATGAGGCCAACTGTACCTTGCACGTGACTGAACTGAAGGCAAAGTGAGTAAATCAATGGTTGGCTCAGCTTTGGTTAATCAAGGGGAGACTGACCGTTTGTTTGGTCTATTAATTAATGTATTCATATATTTGTTTAGTTTCCTCCCTAGACCTCCATCGAGCTTAGAAAAACACCCCCTACAAGATAAATTTGTCAAATTTTCGGTAGAAAAATGTCCCGGCCGAATGCCGGTTCCTCTTAAAATTGCAGGCTCGCTATCGCTCGCCAGGAAAAAAATCGACACCTAAATGGCACGAAAGGTCTTAAAATTGACAACGAAATGGGGCGAAAGGTGTTAAAATCGCCAAACTAATGGGCCTAACGTCTCATAATCTCAAAACTAGTGGGGCTAAACAGTAGGGAGAAGGGGGTCCAGAAAAACGGTCTGCCTCCCCTTAAATGGTCCAGAATACTGAAGCTGGCTGAATGGCTGTGCAAATTAGTGCAAAAGGCGGCCGAGTCACACGAACGCCTTTCATCTTGCCTTTTTTTTTTTTTCCCTAGACTTTGGTCTGGAAGCCTCGGAATTCATATTTCACAAGATTTCAACCATCAAGAAATAATCTATCTTTGTTCTCGTTTCCGATCGCAGTACAAAGAAAACCCCGAATGACTTGCCTAATTAACCCGTTCAGTACCAGGGACGTTCTTCTCATCATAATCCGGCAGGTATTAGACGACTTTATTCAGCTTAGGAAGGACCCCTGGCAATAATAAGGCTTCACAACTATCTCCATCCAACCTTTTTAACTACCACAGATCCTTCCGAAGCTGCACAATATCGTCTGAACATAGCTAGAATAGAATATAACCCACGTCGCTGATACGCAAAGGGTTAAGTTGACAATATTAGGTTGCTGGACAAACACGCGTGTGACCCCACCTATAAAGGGTCTTTTTAGCGTGGCCGAAGCTCTTTTAAGTTATGGCTTTGATATCTTGGCATTCAACTTTCTATTCGCCTTGATATTTTATGATATTTTTTTTTTATAGAAAAATCAGGAATTCATATAAACACCATCTTCTTCTTCTTCTTCTTCTTCTTCTTCTTCTTCTTCTTCTTCTTCGTCCTCTTCTTCTTCGTCCTCTTCTTCTTCTTCTTCTTCTTCTTCGTCTTCTTCGTCTTCTTCTTCGTCTTCTTCTTCTTCTTCTTCGTCTTCTTCTTCTTCTTCTTCTTCTTCGTCTTCTTCGTCTTCTTCTTCTTCTTCTTCGTCTTCTTCTTCTTCTTCTTCTATATATATTTTTTTGTTTATGCCGCTCTTCTTTTCATTCTGGCAATACAGAGATTTTGCTTTCTGTTTCAATTTCCCTAGCATGGAATTACCATTGTTTAACTTAAATGACTCCGACTCACATAATGTTTTAAATATTAATTTGAGTTTGCCCCTTAAACCTCCATCGAGCCCCCAAAGCGCCCCTTCGAGATAAAATTGTAATGTTTTCGGTTCCTCTTAAATCACAGGCTCGCTATCGCTCGTCAGGGAAAAAAATGATACCTAAATGACACGAAAGGTCTTAATAGTGAGAAAAAAATGGGGCGAAAGGTCTCAAAATCGCCAAACTGACGGAACGAACGTCTGAGAACCTCAAAGTGACTAATTCCTTGAACGTGACGATAGTGCGTTGTAATGTGTGCGATTAGTTTGCTTGGGAAACAGATTAACTTGCTCATGTAGTAATTAATGTGCACCCTATGTGGGGGATTGTGTTCTTTTATATATAAATTATTATTTTACTTAAGCGTTGTTTCCACATAGCGATTTTGATTAGCTGTTTTTGTCTTTGTACTGTGTTCGTATAAGTTTTATTTTTTTTTATTTTGCAAGTTTTACATTATAACCTCAACACGAATATGCTAAACATGAGGGAAAAGGGTGTCCAGAAAAAAAGCAGGTGACCCCCTTAAGAGCGTTCGGTAAACAGCCCCACAACGGCGATACGTCTCTTAACGTTGTTTCGGCATGTCTCCTTTATCTTATTACGTGTCGATAAATTTGGATGAATAATATGTTTGGTAACTCGTCTTTCACTTTGACTTATATCGCTTGTCTCGGAGAATCACCTCTTTTGTCATTGTATCTTAAGCACCTTTCAAATACATATTATACAATTATTGTTATGAAGTGATACCATGATATTATTAACTTGTAAAATGAGTTAATATACTTTTATAATTGTTATGTCACTTAAAATACTTAAGGGGAGGTTGTTAGTGTGTTTCCTAGACTTCCATCAAGCTTGAAATTACATCCCCTTGACCCCCTTTCAAGATAAATTTGTACATTTTTCGGTAGAAAAAATAATTTCCCGGCCTTCCGATTACTCTTTAATTACAGGCTCGCTGTCGCTCGCCAGGAAAAAATCGACACCTAAATGGGACGAAAGGTCTTAAAAGTGACATAAATGGGGTGAAAGTTCTTAAAATCGCCAAACTAATAGGGCGAACGTCTTAAAATCTCAAAAGCAATGGGGCTAAACATGAGAGAAAAAGGGGTAAAGAAAAAATCCCTCAAGTGGAAATCTGCCCTTAACCTTCGTCAGTCTAGTCGCCGCTACCAGTGTAAACAAGCCTTATTATACTGTGGCCCAGAATAACAAGTTGCTCATCAAAAGTTGCTGTAAAAATCCTTCGTGTAAATCCCTCTGTAACCCCTTTTGTACCGGCGACGTGTTTTGTATTTTAGTCTAGCTATGTTTACAAAGGAGTACAAAGGAAATCAAGCAACAACAGATCTAGTGACCCTTCTAGGTTGCTTGTCCTCCAAAACACTGAGGATCAAGTGTCCAAACAGTGGTTTAGAGTGGGTAAGGGAACATTGGAAAGGGAATTACTGCCCTGGAACTAATATCCGTGGCAGGATTAGGAAGTTAGTAGGGGACAGATGGGTTAGTAACTGAGGGGGGGATAAAATAAAGTTATTCATTTACAAACGCAGTCAGTCGCGGGTTTGATGCGAGATATTTGTCTAGGCGGAGTTTAAATGAATGTTTAGACGATGTTGAGCAGCTTACAGTCTGTGGTGGTGAAAACGGTCAAGTGAGATGGTTCGAAGCCTGTTAATTGCTGGAAGCCCTTTTAAAAGCTGGATACAATCGTTTAATGGTAGCCAGAATAAAGTTAAATTAATGATCGACACCGGTACAGAAGGGGTTAAACCGCTTTAGGCCGAGCACTGTGGTCGTGGCCGTTTAGGACTGTGACTGGGCCGGTTTTCAGGACCACTGGCTTTCTCCCTCATGTTTAGTCCCATTAGTTTTCAGATGTTAAGATGTTTGCCCCATTAGTTAGTCGATTTTAAGACCTTTCGACCCATTTCGTCGTCAATATTTAGACCTTTCGTGCTATTTAGGTGTCGATTTTTTCCCTGGCGAACGATAGTGAGCCTGTAATGTTGGAAGAACCGAAAAATGTACAAATTAATCTAGAAGGTTGATCTAATGGATGTTTTTTTAATTTGATGGAGGTCTAGGGAGGAAACTAGAAAAATAATGAATACATGCAAAAATCGCCCAAAAAGTTAAAGTTGACCTGTTTCCCGTAACTCCTCCCACCACAACCTTTCCTTTCAAGGATTTTTAACCCTTTCTGTACCGGTGCCGTCCTTTTAAACTTATTATAACTATATTTAGACGATTTTCTGAAGCTTAGGAAGGGTATGTGGTATCTAAATGGATTGATTGAGATAATATGTAGCCTTTTAATTGGTAGATGTTCTTCCTAAGCTGAAAAAAATGGTAAATAATTGCTCGAAAATAATGAAAAAAATGTCACCGATACTGAACGGGTTAAGGGTCTAGCATTGAGCAGCCGAACTTTGCGATGGCGTAAGTCAGGTTCACTTATTGGGGCTCTTGTAAGGATGGTAGTAGCATTATGATGAGAGCCTTTCAGCAGAAGGGAGTGGCAATGTAATATATAGAGAGCACGGGGAAGATTTTTGTGGGACACGAATCAGTATTTTGTTTTTGTGTGTTCATTTTGTTTCTGTTGTGTTGTCCCTATTCTGGCTCTGTCTTGAGTCGCCCTCCCCCCCCCCCCCCCCCAAAAAAAAATGGATAAGAGGGGAAAAAGAAAATAGGAAAAGTGGGAATTGAGCCTGAGTAAATAGAATATAACGATTAACCCTCTCCGACATATGACGCGATTTTGAGCCTATTGGGGATACTTTAAGTAGATCCATTTGGCGGCGAGGCAATAGAACTACAAGTAACTCCCTTTGACATACACAGAGACAATAATATCTACAGTAACCCTTATTAGCAATACAGCACCAGACAGTGTTTAGTAACTGCATATCATTGTTTAAGTATTTCTGTACCTGACATTTGTATTTCAGTGTTTAATTTATTTAATTCAAGGGCCCAATATGTATTAGAATTTGTGATCTTAACTATAACTAATAAGGCTTTTTTCTTTAGAAAAACATAATGTTTAGTGGCACCTGTGGGTCAAAATATCAAACAAATGCATGAACAGTGCACGTCGTTGTTGGGCGAATATCAGAAACTGATCAGTGCAAATCTTCGTTGTTGGTTCACCGCATTTTCTATAAGAGTCGTCATAGTTTAGTCATCTATTACTAATTACACCCACCACCCAAGCATTCAGGAATATGGACCTAAATACAGTACGCCCTTCATATTTATGCTATCCCAGACTGATGCTGGTACTGTAGCTTCTAACTTCAAGTTTACGAATACCAATGAGAGATAGCCCAATAATACCAATGAGAGATAGCCCAATAATACCAATGAGAGATAGCCCAATAATACCAATGAGAGATAGCCCAATAATACCAATGAGAGATAGCCCAATAATACCAATGAGAGATAGCCCAATAATATTACTTGTGCAAGAGTTGACGAATACAAAAAAATATATATTTTGAACCTGCATATTCTATATAAATTCAACGAGGAACATTATTTCTTTTAAGGGCCCTCCACACTTACCTGATATTGGCCACGACGGCTGCGACAATGAAAGTCGGTGCTAATCGTAGAACAAGGAGCATGATATTAACGTGGGCTGATTGTGGGACGACGGCATAACGATGGTAAAAGGACGACCACCGGCGGGGTTATGATGGTGCAACGATGGTCCCGACGACAGGGTACGACCGGGTAAGACCTGGGAAAATGGAGCCACGGTGACACAACGGCAGCATGACAGTCATTTACGTCTGTCAATGTACGGTCGTGTGTGCAGTTTTATATGTCGGTGTCAGTCATCACCGATGGTGCCATAACAGTGCAACGATGGCAACGATTATGATAGCTGGTGTTACGACGGTATTATAATAGTAACGACGGTGTCAAGGCAGTAACACGAAGGTGCCATGATGACACATGCAATTATATTTGGCCATGAGAACATTGCCAAATTTTGAACCCACTCAAAAATGTACCATGCTAAGCCCACAGGAGGGAACACCTACAGGACACCCCAGACCGCGGGCCACACGTACGCAACCATGACAGAGATTGCACCACGTTTGCCAAGTCATCGTGAACAAAATCTATGCGTTTAGAGAATTGGAATCTTTCTTACTCTCGCTCTCACTCACTCTCTCTGCGTGTTCGTGTCGGTAAAATGTGTGTTTACAATATAATTGTATGTGTTCGTGCAACCGATGCATAGGTGCAGGTTGAGAAAGAAAATATACCTGTCTGTTTCATCTCCATTATATTTTTATTTTCCTTTATACTAGCGGGAGGTAGTCATACTATCGGGAGGTAGTCATACTATCGGGAGGTAGTCATACAATTGCCGACTTGCGAGTTTCGTTCTATAAGGAAGTTGGACCTGTGGGCAACGATATTTAACATAGTTTACAGTTAAAATACGGTCGTAGTACATATATAAATACATAAAACCCAATTCAACATACCATTTATCCATCAGAAACGTACATTATTATTGCATTTCCGTTTAATATCGATGTTCTCGGCTCCAACTTCCATATAGCCTGAAACTCGCAAGTAGTCAATCGCACACACAGCAGTACAGAGAGCCACTGAGACCAAATACAAAATTCCACCCGTGAACCATTGGGGCGCAAAAATTACAAATTAGTTGAGAATATTTAAGTTGGTGGAGTCCAGCCACTTAGCATTGTAAATAGTTGTGGAGTAGTGGTTGTGCCGTGTGTGTGTGTGTGTGTGTGTGGCTGTGTGTGTGTGTGGCTGTGTAGTGCATGTGTGTGTGTGATGTGTTTTGTGATGTGTGTGTGTGTGTAATGTGCTTTGTGATATGTGTGTATGATGTGTTGTGTATGGTGTGTGTGTGTGTGATGTGCTTTGTGATGTGTGTGTGTGTGATGTGTTTTGTGATGTGTGTATGATGTATTGTGTATGGTGTGCGTGTAGTGTAGTGCATGTGTATGTGTGTGTAATGTGTTTTGTGATGTGTGTGTATGATGTATTGTGTATGGTGTGCGTGTAGTGTAGTGCATGTGTGTATGTGTAGTGTGTGTGTGATGTGCTTTGTGATGTGTGTGTATGATGTGTTGTGTATGGTGTGTGTAGTATAGTGTATATAGGTGATGTGCTTTGTGATAAGTGTTATATATGTGATAATTGTGTTATGTGTGATTGATGGTGTGCGTTGTGTATGGTGTGTGTGTGTGTGATGTACTCTCACAGGTCCCTTTAAACTGAGTAAAATCGTCTAAAGCCAACCAGAATAAAACATAGGAATGCCATCATTGCAGTAAAAGGCTATAAAGTTAAGTATGAGCACATTGGGACCTCATACATTAACATAAACGACACCGAGGGGAACGATAACTCGCTGACGCTTGTATTTATATACTGTATATATAACATGTGTAACAGCAGAACAATGGAGACTGCAGTAAGCCTTTTCACTTATTGTATGTATGTATGTATGTGTGTACTCTGAGCCATTCCCCATTTTTCATTTTTCATTTGTTTTTTTTGTTTTTTGTGTCTCTTTTTCTTCTGCCCTCACTTGGACCATATTACCAGTCTTTCTAAGGCAGCCTCCCTAAAGCTGGGTGTGCTCAACCGCCTCAAGGGGTTCTTTACCCCTGCGTAACTTCTTGCTCTGTACATGGGCACAGTGCGTCCTTGTATTGAGTATTGTTCACATGTGTGGGTAGGATCCTCTCACAATGCACTCCCAGACAAAGTAGAAAGGAAAGCCTTTCGTATCATAAATTCCCGCCCACTCACCACCTCTCTGCAAACTCTCTCTTCGCCGCAATGTTGCATCTCTCTCGTTATTCTATCACTACTACAATAATCAGTGCTCCTCAGAGTTATCCCAGTGTATACCACCTCCTCTATGTAGGGTACGTGGTACCCGACTTGCAACACAATCCCACCCTTACTCTGTGCAACTCTCCAACCCAAGAGTGAAACGTTACTCTGTCTTTCTTCTATTCAACAGCTGAGCTCTGGAACTTTCTCCCAGAATCAGTCTTTTCCTCCTCCTATGACTTAAATTGCTTCAAACTCCGTGTGTCCAGGCATTTTAGCTCGAACATCCCTTGATTTTGGCCCTGTCACTCTTTCAACTATGGGGGAGGCACTCGCTACAGGCAGTTCTGCCTTTTGTCTCCCTCACTCACATAGAAAACAAAAAAAACTGGATGGAAATAAACCTCTTAAAACAGTTGGCCGAATGGGGCCGAATGGATACAACCCAGGGAGAGAAAAATGTAGATCATTCCCCTTAATGAAAACCACACTGTGAAATATACCGAGAAAATCGTTCAATTTCACTCGAAGAAAAATATTCAGCATCACGAACTATTAGCTACATTTTATAAGTAAGTTTGAGCAATGATACGAGACTTTTACTACGCTCTGTCTTGTCCAGCTAAATTGTTGTCCCCTTTTATGCAGATTGTGTAGAGAATTTGTGTTTGATAATAATTATGAAGCCTTATCACTATTATGTATCAAGCAGAGATATGGTAGTCTCTTATGCCGTTAAAGGGGGTGACCTGCTTTTTGTTATTTCTATCCTTTTCTCTCTTGCTCTGGCTTGTATCCTTTCGGCCCCATTCAGTCAACTATTTTAAGACGTTTATCCCCATCTAGGTGTCGATTTCTTCCTGGCGAGCGATAGCGAGCCAGCGTTATATGAAGAAATCCGGCTTCGCCGGAGACATTTTTCTATCGAAAAATGTACAAATTTAGCCTGCTGTCAAACAAAAACAAAAAATATGCCGGCTCGCTACCGCTCACCAGTAAAAAATTGACACCTGGATGGGGATAAACGTCTTAAAACAGTAGGCTGAATGGGGCCAAATGGATACAAGCCAGAGAAAGATAGAAAAGGACAGAACAAAAACAGGTCACCCCCCTTAAATTAGTTATCGATAAATCAGTTGCTAAGGGATTCAAATTACGGCCAGTACAGTCGCCCTAATAAGTGATGTTTCGGCACCAAGTATATTCAGATCAATCATTGGATTCAGCAACATCTGAGCAATTAGTAAATTCATTTCGAGGGGGATCATGCAAACCTATTCCTACACTTACCCACCCTATTCAACATCTAACAGACATTAATACAGCACAGGTCATCGGTAGCCTGCCTTTTGTCTCCTTCATAAATATAGACACAAATATCTACATGATTGTCATATATTAAATTCTATGTCCAAACAATTGCGTCTAAACAAACAAATGATCTACTATATTTATTTATAAATTATTATTTTACTTAAGGGGAGGTATTTACTTAAGGGGAGGTATTTACTTAAGGGGAGGTATTTACTTAAGGGGAGGTATTTAGTTTGTTCCCTAGACCTCCATCAAGCTTAAAATTACACCCCCTTGAGTCTCTTTCAAGATAAATTTGTACATTTTTCGGTAGAAAAATTTCCCGGCCGAAGGCCGGTTCCTCTTAAATTACAGGCTCGCTATCGCTCGCCAGGATAAAATCGACACCTGAATTGCACGAAAGGTCTTTATATGGGGTGACAGTTCTTAAAATCGCTAAACTAATGGGGCAAACGTTTTATAATATCAAAAGCAATGGGGCTAAACATGAGGGAGAAAGGGGTCAAGAAAAAAATCCCTTAAGTGGAGATCTCCCCTTAAGGGGGTCCCGCTTTGTTTTTATATCCTTTCCTCTCTTTCTCTGGCTTGTATCCATTCGGCCCCATTCAGCCACGTTTACCCCCATCCAGGTGTCAATATTTTCCTGGCGAGCGGTAGCGAGCCAGCATATATATATATTTTTTTTGACAGCAAGCTAAATTTTTACATTTTTCTATCGAAAAATGTCTCCGGCGAAGCCGGATTTCTCCATACAATGCTGGCTCGCTTTCGCTCGCCAGGAAGAAATCGACACCTGGATGGGGAAAAACGTCCTAAAACAGTTGGCTGAATGGGGCCAAATGGATACAAGCCAGAGAAAGAGAGAAAATGAGATAAAGATAAAAAAGCAGGTCACCCCTCCTTAAGCGTTGTTTCCACACAGCGATTTTGATGAGTTGTTTTGTCTTTTTACTGTGTTCGTATAAGTGTTGGTGTGTTTATTTTGCAAGTTTTACATTATATTACAAGGACAACAGAAAGACTTATCAACACATAAAAAAGTAAAAAAAATCGTATAATTTATTGATTTGTGATTGTAACACCAATATATAAAACACATAAATATATATATATATATATATATATACAGTATATATATATATATATACCAAAACCAAATATAATAATGTTGTGTGTGTGTGGGTGTGGGTGACTGGTGTGGAGTTAAGGGGAGACTGGCCGTTTGTTTGGTCTATTAATTCATTTATTCATATATTTTATTAATTTCCTCCCTAGACCTCCATCAAGCTTAGAAAAACACCCCCTAGACCCCTCTTCAAGATAAATTTGTACATTTTTCGGAAGAAAAATTTCCCGGCCGAAGGCCGGTTCCTCTTAAAATTGCAGGCTCGCTATCGCTCGCCAAGAAAAAATCGACACCTAAATGGCACGAAAGGTCTTAAAATTGACAACGAAATGGGGCGAAAGGTGTTAAAATCGCCAAACTAATGGGTCAAACGTCTTATAATCTCAAAACTAGTGGGGCTAAACATTAGGGAGAAGGGGGCCCAGAAAAACGGTCTTCCTCCCCTTAATGCACCAATTGGGGGTTTGCAACATCAAACGTGACCTGACTGTATAGGATGTGGTTGCATAGAGAGTCGTCAGTGTTTTTAAGGCGGGTCACCGGCTTTTTATTTTTTATCTTTCTCTCCTTTTCTCTCTTTCCCTGGCTTGTATCCATTCGGCCCCATTCAGCCAACTGTTTTAAGACGTTTATCCCCATCCAGGTGTCAATTTCTTCCTGGCGAGCGACAGCGAGCCAGCATTGTATAGAGAAATCCGACTTCGCCGGAGAAATTTTTCTGTCGAAAAATTTACAAATTTAGCTTGCTGTCAAAACAACAATATATATGCTGGCTCGCTACCGCTCGCCAGGAAAATATGGACACCTGGATGGGGGTAAACGTCTTAAAACAGTAGGCTGAATGGGGCCGAATGGATACAAGCCAGAGAAGGAGAGAAAGAGAAAAAAACAACGTAGTGGGCTTCCTTAACTCTAGAGTGCTACCGTAAGCCCATCAATATACCATTAAAATACACTAATTGTCATCGCTATCATAACACCCACACTGAGAGAGAGAGAGAGAGAGAGAGAGAGAGAGAGAGAGAGAGAGAGAGAGAGAGCGAGAGTCATTACCAACACTGGCTACTGTTAATAACAAAGTGACACGTTCCATTTTGCATTAATGTCACGGAATCCCAGTTTTATATTAATTTTGGTTTAATTATCAGGGAAACCAAATTGTTTGGTGTGGGTGGCTGGATATCTCTCTCTCTCTCTCTCTCTCTCTCTCTCTCTCTCTCTCTCTCTCTCATTCTCTTCTCACTCTCTCTCTCTCTCATTCTCTCTCTCTGTCTCTCTCTCTCTCTCTCTCTCTCTCTCTCTCTCTCTCTCTGCATGGCTTGGACTGCATACTCTTATATACTATAGTCTGCTTGATTATTTTCAGGTAGCGATATTTTAATTAATTCGAGATGAGGGGGGGGGGGGGTCTAGGGGATGTTTTTCTAAGTTTGAGGGAATATTATGTTCTCTCCACCAACCAACTTTACTGTCTAGCGAGGAAACTATAAAATAAATGAATAAATTAATGAATACTCCAAAAAAGCAGCCACTGTCGCCTTAAAACCTACGCGTCTCTAGTTGGCTGGTCCCCGGAGCTGTTTACAATCCATTTGCGTCCTACATTTGTGGGGTCGGTTTGTGGACCTCCCAAGTGACACGGGTTTTAATGCTGTTTGCCCCAGAGCTCCGCCAACGCAAATTTGCATTGATACGTAAGAGTCTGGTGCAATTTTGTTCGGGAGGTAGTAGTTTATGTGTGTGTTTTTTTTTTTACATCAATCCTGGCGTAAGCAGAGTGGTATCGCCCCCCCCCCCCCCCCCCGTATACTGGTATCTTACCGGCCGAAATGTCTGTCGTAGTCGTCCATCTGTCCCAAAATTCCCCCTAGATCATTCGACAGATTTCCACCAAACTTCTCACGAACATTCGGTGGGCCAATGCGACAGTCAGTCAAAACAGATTTCTTAAATTTGTGCAATAGTCATGGTCCTAGGTAAAAAATATGATTTTACGCCCCCCCCCCCCCCCCCGGGCCCACCTCCCAAAAGATCCCTCCCCTCTCCACCCACCCCCGCCCACCCCCATCACCTCAATACCCTCCACTGAGGGCATCGTGTATTGGCGCGCCCCGCCTCACGCACCGTCACGCCCACGCCCAGCTATAGTTAGGGAGTTGCCAACTACTGCTCTTGTTGCGCGATATCCTAAAGCAGTTCCCATACAAATGTCAACCCTCTACAAGCTCTATAACAGGGGTAAATAAGGGCGATAATAGCCGTCGAGACATGTACGACGCTGGGGCTGAGCATTACATACCTAGGCGTCGAGACATGTTCGACCCTCGGCATCAACGGGTTAAGGGTTAAACTTAGTAATATTATACAGTATGCATTGGTCGGCTTTGTTAGCCTGCAGTAGTTATGTTTTACAATTAATTTTAACATTTTCCAACAGCTTTAAATGAATAGCCACTGATCAAAAAGACACTCTTTAAGGGGAGGTATTTAGTTTGTTCCCTAGACCTCCATCAAGCTTAAAATTACACCCCCTTGAGTCCCTTTCAAGATAAATTTGTAAATTTTTCGGTAGAAAAATTTCCCGGCCAAAGGCCGGTTCCTCTTAAATTACAGGCTCGCTATCGCTCGCCAGGATAAAATCGACACCTGAATTGCACGAAAGGTCTTAATATGGGGTGAACGTTCTTAAAATCGCTAAACTAATGGGGCAAACGTTTTATAATATCAAAAGCAATGGGGCTAAACATGAGGGAGAAAGGGGTCAAGAAAAAAATCCCTCAAGTGGAGATCTCCCCTTAAACAACACTTTATGTTGAAAGATCTCAATGCGATATTCATACCATTAACCCATTCACGATTATATTGATTTATAGCTGAAGAGTCAGTTATAAATAAATGAATACATTGATTTAGCTACAGTTACACTAATTCAAATATAAGTAATTAAGTAAATAATGAGACAAGTACACAACACAAACAACAATTTCGACATTTTGGACAATACAAATGGTACGAGGTTAACTGTCCTTTACTTCATTAGGACTGTGTGGGATAATTGTGTTAGTATTAATGATGGCAGCTCTCGTCTGTTTGTTAATATGACCAACAGAGGCTACATGAGACACTTGCCCAAACAGATGACTGACAACTTCCCCCATTGTGTTTGTCTATGTTCTTTAAGATAACTTTAGCCTATATTATTCCTTTCAATCTTGATGTGAGTGTCCTAGGTTCGAGTCCTTTGAGTGCCACATGTATTTGTTGATTCCATTAATTTAGTTTAGAAGTAATGTTGGTTGGTGAAAAAATATGAATTATACTAATGTCAGTTAATTTTAATCAACTTGCTTATCTCTAGAAATGATGTGGTAAAAAACATTCTGCAACTAGATGCAAACCGTTCGCAGCGAGGGACACCAATGTATCTTCCAAGAGCCATAATAGTTCTACAAACACACAATATCCATATTCCTCACTACTTCCCTCGTATAGTTCAACGGGGTAGTCAAAATGTTGGTCAGGTGGATAAAAGGTCAATCGGGTTTCGAACAATTCGGTTGGTCAGCCAAGTATTCGATGTGCCAACCAAACATTTGTCAGGAAGGCCAAATCATGAGCTGGCCAGCATAAATTTCGGCCAGGCGGATATCAATAAGGTAAAGGCAACCAAAAAACATGTGGCTAGGCATCCAAAAAGTTATCTTGGTAGTCAAAATTACGTCTGTGCAAACAATAGTAGCTTGCAAAGTATGTATGTGTGTATGTATGTATGTACAGTATGTATATAATTTTATACTCTGGCACCTTCCTAAGTTTTTTTTTTTTTTTTTTTTTTTTTTTTTTTTTTTTTTTGCAAACTAACTTATTAATTTAGTTTTATAGATGTTCTGCTAATTTTAATAAAAGACATCAGAGACTTTATATTTCAAGTTACTTAAATGTTTTCTTTGCTCATTAGATTTAGACTTCTTTTAATATATATATTTTTTTTCATTTGAAGTGGGGTTCTTTACGATAATATTACTAACAAATCATAATAATCATCATCATCAGCATCATTCTCAAAATCAAAGTTCATTGTCGGAATATTGTAGCTCTAATGATAATGTTTATACAATGATCATAAAACTAAGAATGTGTCTGGGAGAACACACGCAATATTTAACGTTAACTTTAAGTTGTGTTTTGGATTATAACAAAAATATAAATATAATGAGTCTGATTCCTGTTACATAGAGTGAGCCAAAAAATCAGATTAGGATTTTGAATAACTCAGATGGATCACATTGTTCATTTGTTATCTCTAGAGGGGGGGTTGGGCCGGTTTTCTGGACCTCTTTCTCCCTCATGTTTAGCCCCATTAGTTTTCAGATGTTAAGATGGTTTGCCCCATTAGTTAGTCGATTTTAAGACCTTTCGCCCCATTTCGTCGTCAATATTTAGACCTTTCGTGCTATTTAGGTGTCGAATGTTTTCCCTGGTGAAAGATAGTGAGCTTGTAATGTTGAAAGAACCGGCCTTCGGCCGGGAAATTTTTCTACCGAAAAATGTACAAATTTATCTAGAATGGGGATCTAATGGATGTTTTTTTTTAAATTTGTTGGAGGTCTAGGGAGGAAACTAGAAAAATAATGAATACATGCAAAAATTATGGAGGTCTAGGGAGGAAACTAGAAACATAATGAATACATGCAAAACTCGCCCAGAAAGTGAACCATCTCCCCTTAATTATTACGATAATACTATATGTTCGCCAATGCCAATAACAAAGTTGTTGGCAGATACATATTACGGAGATTCAAGGCCATCAGCATATTAGCCAATCAGCCGTGTGTCTCTTGGCAATCAGTGGTAGCAAAATATAATTCTGAATCAGCCGCGCGGACAAAATATAATGCTGGAAGTTCATTATTAGGATAAAGCCGCTGTCACACGAGTGCTTTTTCCGTCAATTTTCCATGAGCAAGTTTTTTCTCGTATTATTTCGGGACTTTTTCGCATTGGTATCGGCAACTAGACTGAAGGTAGATTATGTTAGGCGGCTGAATTCTGATAAAGTGTAATTTGTTAAGCTTCCAGACCATAATTGCCCGTAAAATTTGCTCGAAAAAGGGCTCGTGTGACACCGCCCTAAGCCCCTGATTGGTTGGCGTTGCTGCCGACTGGGTGATGAGAATACTACTGTGATAATAGTAATTATGACCACTCATTTCCGGAGATTTTAATTATGATTGCTTAATGTGGCCTGGTTAGTGGCTATAGTCTATTCGCTGTAAGTAGGCTAGCAATCATTAACTCTAACCTCTGTAACTCAAAAACAACTAGAGTAATCGAGCTAATATGTCTACAATTTGGGAAGAGTCAGTCAAGGAAAAGATGTAGAAATTTACAGCCAATTTGCTCTAGCCCTTTTTGTGTTACAGAGGATATAAGTCATGATTTCTCGTCTACTGATAATAAATAGAGCCGAATAATGTAGACACTTTACGTATGTGTGAGGACTATATAGCTCGCTGAGGAATGAGTGTAAGAGTGCTGCTGCTGCTGTTGTCCTGCCAGTGTGATAGTCTGTGAGCTAGTGTGATAGTCTGTGAGCTAGTGTGATAGTCTGTGAGCTAGTGTGATAGTCTGTGAGCTAGTGTGATAGTCAGTGAGCTAGTGTGATAGTCTGTGAGCTAGTGTGTGGCTCCCTATGAATATAACCTTACCTGGGTGTGTGTGTATCTAGGGTGTGTGCTTACCTGGGTGTGTGTGTGTGTCTAGGGTGTGTGCTTACCTGGGTGTGTGTGTGTCTAGGGTGTGTGCTTACCTGGGTGTGTGTGTGTGTCTAGGGTGTGTGCTTACCTGGGTGTGTGTGTGTGCTTACCTGTGTGTGTGTGTGTCTAGTGTGTGTGCTTCCCTGGGTGTGTGTGTGCTTACGTGGGTGTGTGTGTGTGTGTCTAGGGTGTGTGCTTACCTGGGTGTGTGTGTGTGTCTAGGGTGTGTGCTTACCTGTGTGTGTGTGTGCTTACCTGGGTGTGTGTGTGTGTCTAGGGTGTGTGCTTACCTGTGTGTGTGTGTGTGTGTGCTTACCTGGGTGTGTGTGTGTGTCTAGGGTGTGTGCTTACCTGGGTGTGTGTGTGTGTCTAGGGTGTGTGCTTACCTGGGTGTGTGTGTGTGTCTAGGGTGTGTGCTTCCCTGGGTGTGTGTGTGTGTCTAGTGTGTGTGCTTACCTGGGTGTGTGTGTGTCTAGTGTGTGTGCTTACCTGGGTGTGTGTGTGTGTCTAGGGTGTGTGCTTACCTGGGTGTGTGTGTGTCTAGAGTATGTGCTTACCTGGGTGTGTGTGTGTGTCTAGGGTGTGTGCTTACCTGGGTGTGTGTGTGTCTAGGGTGTGTGCTTACCTGGGTGTGTGTGTGTGTGTCTATGGTGTGTGCTTACCTGGGTGTGTGTGTGTGTCTAGGGTGTGTGCTTACCTGGGTGTGTGTGTGTCTAGGGTGTGTGCTTACCTGGGTGTGTGTGTGTGCTTACCTGGGTGTGTGTGTGTCTAGGGTGTGTGCTTACCTGGGTGTGTGTGTGTCTAGGGTGTGTGCTTACCTGGGTGTGTGTGTGTGTCTAGGGTGTGTGCTTACCTGGGTGTGTGTGTGTGTCTAGGGTGTGTGCTTACCTGGGTGTGTGTGTGTGTCTAGAGTGTGTGCTTACCGGGGTGTGTGTGTGTCTAGTGTGTGTGCTTACCTGGGTGTGTGTGTGTGTCTAGGGTGTGTGCTTACCTGGGTGTGTGTGTGTGTCTAGGGTGTGTGCTTACCTGGGTGTGTGTGTGTGTCTAGGGTGTGTGCTTACCTGGGTGTGTGTGTGTGTGTCTAGGGTGTGTGCTTACCTGGGTGTGTGTGTGTGTCTAGGGTGTGTGCTTACCTGGGTGTGTGTGTGTCTAGGGTGTGTGCTTACCTGGGTGTGTGTGTGTGTCTAGAGTGTGTGCTTACCGGGGTGTGTGTGTGTCTAGTGTGTGTGCTTACCTGGGTGTGTGTGTGTGTGTCTAGGGTGTGTACTTACCTGGGTGTGTGTGTGTGTGTCTAGGGTGTGTGCTTACCTGGGTGTGTGTGTGTGTCTAGGGTGTGTGCTTACCTGGGTGTGTGTGTGTGTCTAGGGTGTGTGCTTACCTGGGTGTGTGTGTGTGTGTGTCTAGGGTGTGTGCTTACCTGTGTGTGTGTGTGTGTGTCTAGTGTGTGTGCTTACCTGGGTGTGTGTGTGTGTCTAGGGTGTGTGCTTACCTGGGTGTGTGTGTGTCTAGTGTGTGTGCTTACCTGTGTGTGTGTGTGTCTAATGTGTGTGCTTACCTGGGTGTGTGTGTGTCTAGGGTGTGTGCTTGCCACTTGCATTTGTTTTTCCCATGGGATTTTAATTCAACGTGACTCGATAAATGATGTGAATAGTGCTTGGTAAAGGGCTCTATTAGGGCTGAGCCAAGGAGTAATGTAAACTGACAATGTCCTTTAAGGGGAGGTACTTAGTTTCTTCCTTAGAACTCCATCAAGCTTAAAATTACACCCCCTAGACCCCCTTTCAAGATAAATTTGTACATTTTTCGGTAGAAAAATGTCCCGGCCGAAGGCCGTGACATCTCAAATTACAGGCTCGCTATCGCTCGCCAGGAAAAAATCGACACCTAAATAGCATGAAAAGTCTTAAAATTGACAGAAATGGGGCGAAAGTTCTTAAAATCGCCAAACTAAAGGGGGCGAGCGTCTTAAAATCTAAAAAGCAATGGGGCTAAACATGAGAGAGAAAGGGGTAAAAAAAAAAAATCCCACAAGTGGACATCTCCCCTTAATGCACCTCTCCTGAGAGTGATGTACAGTTGTCGTTCTAAATGTCTGTATCATATAATTATTATAGTGTAATCTATTATTTAAATGTATAATAGGGTAATTGTAATAATCCTAAATAGGATATCTAAGTACATTCTGTAACCCCATCATTTCTAAGTACATTCTGTAACCCCATCATTTCTAAGTACATTCTGTAACCCCATCATTTCTAAGTACATTCTGTAACCCCATCATTTCTAAGTACATTCTGTAACCCCATCATTTCTAAGTACATTCTGTAACCCCATCATTTCTAAGTACATTCTGTAACCCCATCATTTCTAAGTACATTCTGTAACCCCATCATTTCTAAGTACATTCTGTAACCCCATCATTTCTAAGTACATTCTGTAACCCCATCATTTCTAAGTATATTCTGTAACCCCATCATTTCTAAGTACATTCTGTAACCCCATCATTTCTAAGTACATTCTGTAACCCCATCATTTCTAAGTACATTCTGTAACCCCATCATTTCTAAGTACATTCTGTAACCCCATCATTTCTAAGTACATTCTGTAACCCCATCATTTCTAAGTACATTCTGTAACACCATCATTTCTAAGTACATTCTGTAACCCCATCATTTCTAAGTACATTCTGTAACCCCATCATTTCTAAGTACATTCTGTAACCCCATCATTTCTAAGTACATTCTGTAACCCCATCATTTCTAAGTACATTCTGTAACCCCATCATTTCTAAGTACATTCTGTAACCCCATCATTTCTAAGTACATTCTGTAACCCCATCATTTCTAAGTATATTCTGTAACCCCATCATTTCTAAGTACATTCTGTAACCCCATCATATCTAAGTACATTCTGTAACCCCATCATTTCTAAGTATATTCTGTAACCCCATCATTTCTAAGTACATTCTGTAACCCCATCATTTCTAAGTACATTCTGTAACCCCATCATTTCTAAGTACATTCTGTAACCCCATCATATCTAAGTACATTCTGTAACCCCATCATATCTAAGTACATTCTGTAACCCCATCATATCTAAGTACATTCTGTAACCCCATCATATCTAAGTACATTCTGTAACCCCATCATATCTAAGTACATTCTGTAACCCCATCATATCTAAGTACATTCTGTAACCCCATCATTTCTAAGTACATTCTGTAACCCCATCATTTCTAAGTACATTCTGTAACCCCATCATTTCTAAGTACATTCTGTAACCCCATCATATCTAAGTACATTCTGTAACCCCATCATATCTAAGTACATTCTGTAACCCCATCATTTCTAAGTATATTCTGTAACCCCATCATATCTAAGTACATTCTGTAACCCCATCATATCTAAGTACATTCTGTAACCCCATCATATCTAAGTACATTCTGTAACCCCATCATTTCTAAGTACATTCTGTAACCCCATCATATCTAAGTACATTCTGTAACCCCATCATATCTAAGTACATTCTGTAACCCCATCATTTCTAAGTACATTCTGTAACCCCATCATATCTAAGTACATTCTGTAACCCCATCATATCTAAGTACATTCTGTAACCCCATCATTTCACGAGAATGTGGACCTTTTGAAGAGGAGGGCAGTGTTTTGCCATGAAATGAAATTAAGTCACCAACCGAGTGAAAGGGTTATGGGATATATACTTAATATAGTGACCGTCGTTATGAATTACAAGAGAATACCTTTTAAGTCCCTCACAGATAGACATAAAAGAGCTCTTTTTCCACCAATGTTTTCGAGAAGTCTGGTCTAGAAGCTTTTGAATTATACTTGTCTTTTAATTCAGCCACCTAAAACCATCTGTCTTCAGTCTAACTGCCGATTGCAATGAAACAATAATACCACTAAATGTTGCCAAAAAAAAAAAAAATTACCGAAAGAAAACAATCGAAAAAAAAATCCCCTAAATGCTATCATAAAAGGGTTGGCGAATGTAAAACTGTCTGGGTTAAGGGGAGATTTCCACTTTAGGGATTTTTTTCTTTACCCCTTTTTCCCTCATGTTTAGCCCCATTGATTTTGAGATTTTAAGACGTTCGCCCCATTAGTTTGGCGATTTTAAGAACTTCCACCCCATTTATGTCACTTTTAAGACCTTCCGTCCCATTTAGATGTCGAGTTTTTCCTGGCGAGCGATAGCGAGCCTGTAATTTAAGAAGAACCGGCCTTCGGCCGGGAAAGTTTTCTACCGAAAAATGTACAAATTTATCTTGAAAGGGGGTCATGAGGGTGTAATTTCAAGCTTGATGGAAGTCTAGGAAACACACTAACAACCAGCCTGGATTAAGAGGGAAGGGTTTATTTTTGGTTCGATTATCTCATATTATATTTTTTGGTTCGATTATCTCATATTATATTTTTTGGTTCGATTATCTCATATTTATCATTGTTATGGTTTCCTCCCTAGACCTCCATCAAATTAAAAACAAAACATCCATTAGATCCCCCTACTAGATTAATTTGTACATTTTTCGGTAGAAAAATGTCACGGCCGAAGGCCGGTTCCTCCACAATTACAGGCTCGCTATCACTCGCCAGGACAAAAAATTGACACCTAAAAGGCACGAAAGGTCTTAACATTGACAAATAAATGGGGCAGATGGTCTTAAAATCGCCAAACTATTGGAGCAATAGTCTTAAGATTTCAAAACTAATGGGGACAAACATGAGGAAGAAAGGGGACCAGAAAAACGGCACCAAGTATGATTTTGATCAACAATTGGTATCAGCAACATCTACAACTTCATTGATTCGTTTCGAGGGAGATATACAAACATGTTCCTACACTTGTCCACCCTATTCAACATCTGACAAACATTAATACAGCACAGAGCAAGCCAAACGTAATGACAGCTGAGACATGACTTATTAGTGCGACTGTACAGTATATATATGGAACCAACTATTCATCTAATTTCTCTGGAGTGAGTGTCCATTCGTTCTCATCCACTGTTTGTATTCCTGTTGATATGCCAGTATTTTCATAGACCAGTCTTTTTGTTCATAATTACTTTGCATACATTCAGAGTAGATTTGTTTTCATAACCCAACTTATCCTGTCATAAACTTCATACTTCCCCACAAACTTCCACTTGAAAAAAGATAACTCCATACCCAATTTCCACCTGAAAAGACTAATTCTTTACCCGGATTTCCACCTAAAAAAAAATCTATTATTTAACCCAAAACTCACCAGAAGAACCGGTAGTTACTTACCCTCACTTCAACCTAGGGAAAGGCATTTACTTACCAATACTTCCACCTGAAAGACAATTACTTGCCCTCACTTCAACCTACGGAAAGGCAATTACTTACCCTCACTTCAACCTAGGGAAAGGCAATTACTTACCCTTTAGCCTACAAATAAGCAATTACTTACCCCGACTTCCACCTGAAAATAGGCAAATACTTACCCTGACTTCCCTGACGTTCGCCCCATTAGTTGCCGACATTAAGACCCATCTCCCCATTTCTTTGTCAATAATAAGGTCTTTCGTGCCATTATGTGTTTATTTTATCCATTGACTTTCTTAAGCTTAGGAGGGACCTTCAGGAATCAAATAGGTAGATCCATCTAGATTTAACTTCAGACTTCCACAAGTCCTTCCTAAGCAAAATATAATCGAAAAATATAACATAAAATAAATGAGAAACAAAGGAGAGAACAAAAAACTAATATCAGTTCTTCGAGTATTTTTATTTATTTTACATGTAGGCCTAGGCCTTTGTGTTATAAATCAAATATACAAGGTGAAAAACACGGGAATTATATCAGAATATTACTATATATATAATGAAAATGTATACCTTAATAGCGAGTATGTCTAGTAGAGATCCACAAAATACGTTGTTACCGCTTCACTGAAGTCTTTCGATTGAGTAGTTCAGTTCAGTAAGTAATTATATAAACTCCGAAAACTCGATCTATTATCTCGACATTGATCAACATTTAACATCAGCGTTGAAAATTGTAATGCCCTCGAAAATGTCCCGCACCCACAATAATACTAACCCGAGTTGACGTCAGGTATAGCGTAAAATAGTCGGAGATGGTAAGTCCAATAAACTCATCACGTGATAACACCACGAGACTATCACCTGGTTCTTAAAATCGGACTAAGGTTGCTATACTTTTAGTACGTCCGTGGTAGTACAGTGGGTTAGCGCGCGGGCCTGGTGGTGATGGTTGGGTCACTAACCAGGGTTCGAACCCCACCCAAGGCATCTCAAAACCTGTGGGTTTTTAGGAGGGTTAAATTCCCTTCAGAGGTTCGTACCCCGCGCCAGGTACCAGGAAAAGTTGATCCTAAAGGTAGCCTGGGGATATTTCAGGAGACCATGAAATTCCCTTCACACCCAGCATTTCATTGGTGGCAGCGGAAGGATGTAATGTAATGCCCTCGAAAATGTCCCGCACCCACAATAATACTAACCCGAGTTGACGTCAGGTATAGCGTAAAATAGTCGGAGATGGTAAGTCCAATAAACTCATCACGTGATAACACCACGAGACTATCACCTGGTTCTTAAAAATCGGACTAAGGTTGCTATACTTTTAGTACGTCCGTGGTAGTACAGTGGGTTAGCGCGCGGGCCTGGTGGTGATGGTTGGGTCACTAACCAGGGTTCGAACCCCACCCAAGGCATCTCAAAACCTGTGGGTTTTTAGGAGGGTTAAATTCCCTTCAGAGGTTCGTACCCCGCGCCAGGTACCAGGAAAAGTTGATCCTAAAGGTAGCCTGGGGATATTTCAGGAGACCATGAAATTCCCTTCACACCCAGCATTTCATTGGTGGCAGCTAGGGAACGTGACCAGGTAGCTACGTGGAGCACCCGTCACGCGAACCCTATACCAACAATATTGAGATTGCTGAGGTAATACAGCTACGATACCTTACGACCTTAAAATAGGCTAGGGACTAGCCCAGTTAAAGAAGGATGTAATGTAATGCCCTCGAAAATGTCCCGCACCCACAATAATACTAACCCGAGTTGACGTCAGGTATAGCGTAAAATAATCGGAGATGGTAAGTCCAATAAACTCATCACGTGATAACACCACGAGACTATCACCTGGTTCTTAAAATCGGACTAAGGTTGCTATACTTTTAGTACGTCCGTGGTAGTACAGTGGGTTAGCGCGCGGGCCTGGTGGTGATGGTTGGGTCACTAACCAGGGTTCGAACCCCACCCAAGGCATCTCAAAACCTGTGGGTTTTTAGGGGGGTTAAATTCCCTTCAGAGGTTCGTACCCCGCGCCAGGTACCAGGAAAAGTTGATCCTAAAGGTAGCCTGGGGATATTTCAGGAGACCATGAAATTCCCTTCACACCCAGCATTTCAAAAATGTACAGAAAAAATTAAGAATTATATATATATTTTTTGCAAAGATTACTTTTAACACCATTGTTGACAATTAATTAAAATGTAAAACTTGCAAACTAAACAAACCAAAATTGGGACAAGGACAATATAAAGTCAAATTAAATTATCAAAATCGCTATGTGGAAACAACGCTTACTAAAATGAAAATTATTAAATAAAAGAACAGGAATTATAAAAAAATATATTGTAAATATTCTTTATTTTAGTTTCTTTGAATGTGTTACCCATCTTAATTTGTTCGTTTTCTGTAAAGTAAAGTATTAGAGAAAGCGGAAAATTTATCGGTAGGTAACTATTATAAACTTTTATTATTCTCGGAGATCAAACAGTTACAGAGAGGGAAGGGAAGTGCCGATGGAAAGGCATTAATACTTCCCGACTTTCAACTGAACTGAACTGAGGTGGCAGGGATGGACGAGATCCAACCTGAAATTATTATAGAGGGAGGGGCAACGATGATTGGGAAGCTGCAGAAGGTGATGAATAAGATTATCCTATGCAGGAAGAGGCAGTACCGGAGGAGACTAGGAGTGGCCAGAGGCAAGGGTGTCACTGATTCCAAAGGGAGGGGGTAAGCTCCTGTCTTTATTATTTTTTGTAGAACTAAGACTAGGATAGGCTATGCCCATCTAGGCTAGGTCTAGCCTACTCCTCAAACTAGGCCTAGTGTAGGCTAGGCTAGTCCTAAGCCTATGCAAGCAGCAAAAACAACAAATAGCCTATTAGCCTAAGGTGTATAAGCAAGGTGGGTTAGCTAACTTAGCTTAGATATAGGCTAGCCTAGCCTAGGCTAGGGTAATTTTGGTCAATAGGCTATTTACGAGCTGCACCACAGCTGGGATCTCATTTCTAATGGTAGTTTTGGGTTCCTATCATTTTATGCTTCATTGCTAGGCCTATAGCCTAGGCTAGGCCTATAATTTTTATCCACCCGAAAAGAAAAAAAAATTGGCTTTAGCCTAGGCTAGCCTATTTTTTTTTTTTTTAGGCTAGCCTAGCATTAGCCTAACCTAACCAAAAAAACCTAACCTAACCGGCAAGAATGTAGTTACCGGGTGTACTGCCCGTCTTGTTTACACTACGCGGACGCTCACCATCATGATCCCGTCTATTTTGACTGCCTTTGGATACAAAAATACATTACCCTAATCAAACAACCTAACCTAGTAGGATATTATAGATTTATAAGTATTTACTTTAGCCTATAGGCTAAGTATTTATAGATGATTTATGTTGTATGTCGGTACTCGGTAGTGGTACACCCGGTTACCCGGTAACTACATCCATCCCACCTAACCTAACCTAACCTAACCTAACCTAACCTAACCTAACCTAACCTAACCTAACCTAACCTAACCTAACCTAATAGCCCCCAAATACATTTAGGCCTAGGTTAGGTTAGGTTTTGTTTTTTGGTTAGGTTAATACAAAAAAATTAAACAAAATAGGCCTAGGCCTAAATAAAGCCAAGATTTTTTTTTTTTTCCTGGTGGATAAAAATTATATAGGCTAGCCTAGGCCTAGGCTAGCAATGAAGCATAAAATGATAGGAACCCAAAACTACCATTATAAATGAGATCCCAGCTGTGATGCGGCTCGTAAATATTGACCGTAATTCTTTAGACTTGGGCCTTCAGTCGAGCGTGAACGCGGCATAGCCAGGATACTCGTGGATGTAAATAAACCCTCCTGAGGACCTGAGGTTCACCAAAAGAACTTTTGGTTCAATGTTATTTTAATACCACAAATTTTGTTGATATATTTGAAAATAAATATTGAATCTATATGCTCTAAAGATCATAAGAAAAGTTGTTTTAACCCTCGGCAAAACTTAATAAAAAAGTATGGTACTAAAATTTCTTTTTCGTAACAAGGTTGTCAATAAGGTACTTCCGGTTATCGATAGCTCTAAAGATCATATGAAAATGTGTTAAACCCTCGGAAAAACCTAATATAAAAGTATGGTACTAAAATTTAATTTTCGTAACAAGGTTGTCAATACGGTACTTTCCCGTTATCAATGTACAATCAAAGCTGAAGATTGCAGAGTAAACACCGTAGACTTCATCGACTTTTTCACCTTCGTATAATTGACAGCCAATTTTTTTTATTTTTTTTTTTTACTAAGGGATAAACTAACTCAACCAGTGGGGGTGTGGGGGCAGCAGCCCCCACCCATAATACTAGGTTAGGTTAGGTAAGGTTGTTAGGTTAGGCTAATGTCCTTTCAAATCACTATCGGGGGCGTGTCTCAACATCGATCAATAGGCCTAATGGGGAAAATAGGTTTTCCCGAGATTTCTAATTAATTACAAACACTATATATTGATGCAAATGAACAATTTCTTTTATAAAAAACACTCGGAAAATTTGTGGTATTAAAATAAAAAAATTTCGAACTTTTACCAGATCCTTGGTTTGAGGGTAAAGACATATTTTAGCAGTTTTTCTTGCTATTATTTACTGCCTTGATGGTGTAATGGTTAGTGTTTAAAATCTATATTCTTACAGTTTCTTACAGTTTCTTACAGTAGATCCTCTGGAAAAAGGCAAACTATGCCTGTGTATCCAGCTCAGTACCAGTACTTGCACTGCTGCGGTCGTTCACGGTGTTGGCGGCGGCGGTAGCAGACGCAACATTTTTACTATTCTGTATTTTTGTTTTATAATCAAACTTCAAATCTTGTCTTCCCCATGCTTTATCAAGATTACTTTCAAACTCCCTTATTGATTCGGAATCGACTACATACTGGGGCAGTGCGTTCCACTCATTTATATGGTAACCCAGGTTCGAATCCCGGTGGATCACATGCTTACTTTAATTAATTTCATTGGTTGGTGTTTGGTCTTGGAGTGAATTAAATAAAAATATAGATTAGACTATTTTATACAGCTCGGGCAAGACTTGGCAATCTATTGCCAGACGCCATGATCTTCCGAAGGGACGGCCACGAAAGAATCTCCCCCCAAGTACTTCTGTCCCCTGTCAGCTGACGCCCCTGCTCCCAACCAACGCCGATTTCTCTTATACGGTACCTCTCAACTTCAACCTTCCGCTCTGTTTGCCTCTCCCTCTGTCCTGACGCCTTCCACCTCGCTCTTGTACACTTTAGTCATTCTCTAGCTTCTCATATGTACCACATGACATCTCAAGGTGTTACTTTTCACTTTCCAGCATTGGGGGTTCGAATCTCTTCAACAAAATGCCAGAGAACATGAGAAACCTGATGGATGTGCCAACTGAAGTCTTCAAGAAAGCCTTGGACAATCATCTCAAGTCGGTGCCTGATCAGCCATGTTTCGCGGGGGTGAGAGCTGCCCCCTCGAATAGCCTGCTGCATCAAACACTGGCAGCAAACATATTATGGGGAAGCAGCTCTTGCCGAGGCCACTGAAGGATGGCCGAAACAACTCCAGGTAGACTCCAGGTAGCAAATCCACACTCTTTCTTCTTCCTTAATCTGCTCTACATAACTAACTAACTCTTCTTCCTTAGTCTATCCCTCCGTGTAACTCCTCGTGCACTTCTTGAGTACCGGTAACTCCTTTTCACCCCTCTCGCTCTATATCTGTGCCTCTCCAATAACGTCTGTGCTTCTCTTCCATACTTCAATATCTGGATTACTTTAGCAATCAAAGTGGTAAAGTCACTTAACCTTTTGAGTCTCTCGCAGATCCCTTTACTTATTAACCCTTTGAGTACCAGCGACGTGTGGTATATTTAATTCTTGCTATATTTATACTGTACTATGCAGCTTAGGATGGATATGTGGTAATTTAAAGGATTGGTTGAGATAGATTGAAGCCTTATTATTGCTAGAGGTCCTTCTTAAGCTAAATAATATCGTCTAATAGTTGTCAGAATATGATGAAAAGGACGTCACTGGTACTGAATGGGTTAAAATAGTCTTGTAATAGCCAGAATAAATGTCCTAACCCTCAAGGGATTAAAACTTCACATTTTAGCAGTACGGTACTGTAATTACCGGTACTAGAAACTGCCTGACGAGTTTCAAATTTTAATCTTAACTCATTGTAGGAAATTTTTTACCTTGCCCTTAGTTTAGTGTTCTGGTAATTCCATTTGTGTAGATGTAAAATGTATACCAGTACCCTGTTATGAAGTTGGAATATTTATGCTCCGTTTCTTGTCAACTGGCAGTAAATTGTAAAGTTTCCATTACAATTTCTCAGCTATTTTGAAGATTTTGTTGGTGCAGATTATATGAACTTGGTCTTAATTGGATGCCGAGACGTAGTAGTTCCATATTTTTCCATTAAGTATCAAGAAATTAGCTGCTTAGGGATTCTATTTACCATAATAATAATAATAATAATAATAATAGTTCTTAAAGCTAGCGCATGCTAAGCTAGCTAAGGATAGCTCAATAAGGCCGATTAGGCGTATTTCCATTGGGGTCCTGTACTACTACCCCATCCCTTTGCTCATGAGGGATGGTAACGACTCAGTGCTTGTGAAAAATCTTTAATGCGCCGAGCGTGGGCGCGAACCCGGGCCTTCTGGGTGGAAGTCCGAGACGCTAGTCACTACACCAAGCGAGCCGCTTGTTGCAAAGAAACGGAGTATACTGTAGTTTATTGTTGGCTGTGGCATGGTTGGTAGCGCGTACTGATAGAAGGGTCGGCAGCAGTTCGATCCCACCCGGATCATGCCATAGGTAGAAGTCAAGAGCTTGGATACTCAGCTCTAGCAACTTGTGGCCAATTTCCAGTAAAGTGGGCTGAAGTGGGCTGTAACAAGGGCACACCCTAGCCCTGTCAATCAAGGGAGTGCACGGCATTAACAACTGAATCAGTAGGCAAAATATGGTCGCTGCAATTTCTAATTTACTGTAATTTATTGATTCTTCAAGAGTGAAGTACAGTATGTATGTAATATACTCAGGCACATACCCCATAGCTGGGGGTGGCCGATTCGAGATAGAGTGCAAACAGGGACAGCACAACATAAAACAAAAAATAATAATAATAATACAAATTTGCACTGGGTGAATTAAAAATGTAAACAGCAGTATTTTATCTTGATTAATATAATTGTACAGTACCGGTACTGTATTCTATAATTGTGATTTTCTTAAGTTGAAGAAATTCAATAGCTGATCAAGTGGACCTAATGAAGAGGGACGCAGGATTCAGCAGGAGTGGCGATCCATCACGACTCTGAGGCGGCGCCTCTAGACCCCACCAAGTATACCAAGTAAGTAAGTACAGTAGGGTCCCGCATAAAACGAGAAATTGGTCGATAAACGAGGGCGTTTTATGCGATTTCGTTCTATGTGAACACGGCATTTTGGCGGGCCAATATTGTCAATGTTCACTGTAAGCGTAAATTTCCGTACAAAACATACGATATTTCATACGTTTTGTACGATATTTCGGCGCTCTATATGAAATCTCCTCGGATTTGCCCCACTTTGGGCGGCGGACTCGTTTCATGTGATCACATTCGTTCTTATCGAAAATTAAATATTTAAATATTAATATTTTAGGTCGCTCGTTTTAATCGAGACTCGTTTTATCTGAACACGTTTTATGCGGGACCCTACTGTATAAGTATTTTTCTTTAATCGTAAGGGTCATTCCCAAGTTTATTATATATGTCTTATCATAGGGTTAGCAGAAATCTAAATTGAAGTTGCCCTTACTGAAAGGTAAAGCATTGTTATGTGCAGTTCTAAATTTTGGTTTCTATATCTATTGCCGGATGCCGTGATCCCCGAAAGGGTGGCCACAAACGAAATGCCCCCAAGCACCTGTCCCTAGTCAGTCGATGCCCCTCCTTCCATCCAGCATCGCTTTCATGAATATACTTTGTCTACAGCCTGTTACTGCTTTCAGCATTCCTACAACCCTCTTCCCATGTTGCACCCTCTCTCGTACTTCTTCATTCATACTCCCATCTTTACTCAGCACACTGCCCAGATACTTAAATGAGCTGACATTCTCCATAGCCTGTCCGTTCAACCTCACCTCCCACTCTGTGGCTGCACCCCTTTCAAAGACCGTAACCTTGCTCTTCCCCGCATTTTCCTTCAGATTCCTTTTTTCACACACTGTTCCAAACATATTTACCAGACCCTGCAACTCCCATTCACTATTGCTCATCAGAACTGTATCGTCGGCAAACAGCAGTACAGGTAGCTTCTACTAGTTTCCCTCCCTTATCAGCGGTACACCAACATCCACTGCTCTTCCTTTTATTTATTTCATGACTTCATCCATATACAGTATAGTGTGTACAGTATAATATTATATAGTCTTGAAGACAAGCCTTTATTGTCCATTTTTTATTGGTAATTGTTGTAGTGTATTAAATTTTGTTATTTATACTTAGCATCGAGGTACAATAGTCTTTAATTGGTGTCTCACGCTATTGAATTCCAGTGTATTGGAAGAATGGAAACAGATTAACTTGCTCATGTAGTGATGTACACCCTATGTGGTGGATTGTGTTCTTTTATTTAATAATTTTCATTTTAGTAAACGTTGTTTCCACATAGCGATTTTGATAATTTAATTTGACTTTATATTGTCCTTGTCCCAATTTTGGTTTGTTTAGTTTGCAAGTTTTACATTTTAATTTAAGAAAAGATCAGATTATTATTAGATTATTATTCTTGGAAAGGTGGTTCCGTTTTGCCAAGGGTATTCGTGAAATTAAATGGTTTAGTCTAAAGGTTCATACCGGTACTATCGTAGTAAATTTTAATTAAGGAATTTGTTTATTTAAATATGAATACAGGCTGGTTGGGCATAAGGGACCCTCCCACATGAACAGGTCAGAGCTAGATATTGTAATAGTTGCCTCGGCATATGAGGGATTCATTTGTGGCCGTCCCCTCTCAGGGTTTCTGGTGTCTGACAATATGGTTTAAGCAATTTAATTTTAATAGAAAGTTTTTAGAGAAATTCCTTTGGCTTTCCAGATGGAAGCCACTTTTTAGGTGCAAAACTTTTAGGATCTCGGTTAGCCAAATTTTGTAAATGTTCAGGTAAACTAATAACTTCAGATCTATAAAGTTTAGAATATTTTTCAGGTTTTAATTCTAGATTATTTTTCAGGTTGGTTTGGACACATGGAGAGAATGGATGATCAGAACTTGGTGAAGAAATGCCGGACTGATGACAGCGCCGCCTGGAAATCCGCCATTTAGGACGTGAGACTGGAACCACATTCTTTGTGGTTAAACGGTCTTTAAAATGTTATGTATGTACCTGTACTGTACTGTACTGTATATGTTTAACATCTTACTTTTCAGGTATAAAGTCTAGATTACTTTTCAGGATTAAAGTCTAGATTGCTTTTCAGAATTAAAGTTTAAAATAGTGTAGCATTTTAGTTAGATTTTCTGATTTTACTGTATAATTAAGTGCAGTACTGTATACAGGTGTTACACCCTGCACTGTATACAGGTGTTACACCCTGCTCCTAGTAAGTAGGCCAAAACTCTTTACCATAAACCTGACTCGCAAATGACTAGAGTAATAGAGCTAATATTTCTAAAATTTGGAGAGGGTCAGCCTGGGAATAGGTGGAAATTTACAGCCACTTTGCTCTAGCCTTTGTCCCTAGTAAGTAGGCCAAAACTCTTTAACATAAACCTGACTCGCAAACGACTAGAGTAATAGAGCTAATATTTCTAAAATTTTGAGTGGGTCAGCCAGGGAATAGGTGGAAATTTACAGCCACTTTGCTCTAGCCCTTTTTGAGTGTGAAGGCTGGGGTTCACAATTACCGGCTTGCCTACTTGGCCAGGGTGTTGTTGTTGTTCCCTAAGCTGCCTGGCCGAACAGCCCCGAGTCCCTGAGGAAGGCCATGGCCACGATCGGGCTTTCCCACAGAGCTCTCATTGAGTGTAGATTGTGTTGTTGGCGTATGTGGTTGTGTGAAATGCAGTCTTCTATGATGTGTTTAATGGTATGGGGTGCTGTGTTACATCCCGGGCAGGTGTCGACGATGGAGTCATCCAGTCTCTTCTGATAGCTCAGGAGGGCTGGATGGTGTCCGCATCTTAGCCTGGCCAGGTGGACTCTGTCCTCGCGAGGAAGGGAGGATTCGGAAGGATGGATTTCGGGAGGTCGTGCTTGCAGCTGCGTGTTGTCTGTGAGTGAGTGGATGGATCGGCGAGAAAAATTAGTATGGATGTGCTTCTGGAAGTTGGTTCGGGGTGGGCAGGGACGGAGAGAGGTACAGTAATTGTGTGTGATACCGTGTGCTGGGTGTTGTTTTGATATTTCTTGGTGTCTGTGGGTGTGTTGCCATGTAGTTTAGTGGGTGGTCCTGATTCGTGGAGGCTGCTGCCAGGAATTGAGTGCCTCTCATGTCCAGATGGTCTTTGACTTTAAGGATTTTGGTTTCTAGATGTAGGTGATCTGTGGGTGCAATAGCTGTGCAGCCTGTAATGATCTTTAGGGCTTTGTTTTGAATAGTCTGTAAGGTCTTATGATGTGTTTCAGCTAGGTTAGAAGCCCAGGCTGGGCTTGCGTATTCCATCACTGATCTTATGTATTGTTTATATACTGTGGTGGTGGTTTCTTTGTTGTGTCCAAATTTTGTGTGAGCAAGTGACCTGAGGGCGTTAAGTCTGGGTGTCAGTTTCTTTTTAATGTTTGTGGTGTGCTGTTTGAATGTCATATGAGTATCATATGTTACTCCTAGGATTTTGTGTGTGTGTGTATGTGATAAGGGTGTGTTGTTTATGGTGAGTTGAGGGATGTATTCGTGTTCTCCTGTCCAGCTTGTGAGCAGGGTTGCGGTGGATTTGGCTGGGGCTAGATTAAGTCTGTTTGTAGTGCACCAGCCATGTAGTGTGTTGAGATAGGGTTGAAGGAGATCTGTTGCTCTTTTTGGGTCATGGTGTGTGCATGTGAGTGTTATGTCATCTGCATAGGAGACTAAGTTTATTTGGGGCGTATTGGGCATAGTTATATCGTGCATGTACAGATTGAAGAGTGCGGGCGATAGGACGGATCCTTGTGGGACTCAGTTTGGAAAGTTTCTGATTCTAGATGACTGACCGGCAAAAGATACGTGTGCACATCTGCCTGCTAGGAAGTTGGCCAGCCACCTTTTTGTGTTGTTGTGCATGTTTGTGTTGTAGATTTTGTTTGTTAGGTTGTGGCGGGGGATGGCATCGAAGGCTTTACTAATGTCGAGTGTGGCTAATAGTGATCTGTGTGGTGGTCTAGCTTAGTTGATGCCGTCAAAAAGCTCTTTGTGTAAGGTCTGTGAGAAGAGTGTTTGTGGAGTGCAGTGGTCTAAAGCCATGTTGTGTTGGAGCTAGGGGTAGGTCGGGTGTAATTAGTTGTAGTACTAGGCGTTCCATGACTGGAGGGAGTGCAAAGGAGTGTGATGGGGCGGTGCGAGGAGGGTAGCGTGGGGTCTTTGTTGGGTTTGGGGAATGTGATGATGATACCATGCTTCCAGATGTCTGGTATTGTGTTGTGTGAATAACTGTAGTTTGATATGGTAGTGAGTGCTTGTATGCTAACACATAGCCTACAAATATGCCTAATACCCAACTGTGAAAAATAGGGGAGGGGCGTACGCCCCCCACCTAAATCCGGCCCTGTAAAACTTGTAATTATCTTGGTGTATTGAAATTGACTAGGCCTAGTTTAAGCTACTGAACACAGCGGGTAAACCAAGAGGAAGAGGTCACCACCTTTGGGAAGATAGGATAAGATTGGGTTAGGTATAGGAGAGGATACTATACTATGTGGGAGGAAAGTTGCTAATGGCAGTAAAATCTTTTTATAGGAATGCAATGGCAAATGTGAAGGTAGGGGATAAGTTAAGTGAAAGTTTTGAGGTCAATGTAGGTGTAAGACAGGGATGTGTCATGTCAGCTTGGTTGTTCAATATATACATGGATGGAGTGATTAGGGAATGTAGGGCTGTATCAATGGGTGTGGGAGCTAGACTGGAATCAGAGGGAAGAACATGGAAGATTTTAACATGCCTATATGCGGACGATGCAGTCCTGTTGGCGGAAAATGCTGAAGAACTTCAGAGAGTGGTCACTGACTTTGACAGGGTATGTGAAAAGAGAAAGTTAAAGGTCAATGTAGGGAAATGTAAGGTAATGGTGTTTGAGAGAAGAATGCATGAAACTATAGATTTTAAGGAAACATATAGAATCAAGAAAGAACACAAGAAAAGTTGTAAAATAAAATTGAAAAATGAAGTACTAGAAGAGGTTGAAAGTTTCAAGTATTTGGGAGCTGTACTATGCAAATATGGTAAAATGGAGAGTGAGATAAAAGAGAGAAAAATGCAAGGGAGAAAAGTTATTGGAGAACTTGATAGTATTCTCAAAGGAAGAATGGTTAGCCAGGAAGTCAAAAAGTCACTGAGAAACAGTGTGCTGCTCCCAACACTCTCGTATGGAAGCGAGACATGGACGGCAAGTGATATGGGAGTCAGGTGAGTGGAACCGCTAGTAGTGGTACTTAATATTAGATTAAACCAATAGATACTCTTAACATACAACTTTAAAATATTTTGGGTTAGCATAGCCTAATGGCATTCCAAACCTCCTAGGATAGCATATATCCTGTAGATATTAGAACTGTGCCACTGGAAGAATTGTCAGTCGAAGTAATTATTAATTTTAATGTTCAACCAGAACTAAGCCTAGGCTATAGTCCTATACACATAATGAGCTAATATAGTACGTATTACAAAATGTAATTAAGGTAAAATACATTACCCAATGGTAAAATTAGTTCTAGGTTATGTTAATATCTAGCCTACTAAATGGATTGGGGGAGACCTGATTATTCAACTAGATATGTCACGTAGGCCTATTTGGAGTTTGTAAGCAAAGCCTGCAAAGGAATACTTAGAGATGTAGTTAGTATAAACTAGAACTAGGTTATGATGCTCAGACCAAATTCATATAGGCTATATTACTCCAATTAGACAATTCCTGAAAGCCACCTAACTTTATGATGATATCTGACTACTGACAGTTACATGACTTGACTTGACTTTGCACCTCCTCACCGAACACTATCCTTGTGAGGGCCCTGGCCCAGAGGGCTAGTATAAAATAAACACATCAACAACAACAATCCAGGATGCTTCTCTAAAATACGTCTGGTCTGGCTTCAAGTAAAACAAAATTAATCAAAATATTATCACTGTACAGTATTGCTTTGAGTGAGCTTTGGCATAATTCACTGGTGCCCTAGAAAAGAGAGTATACCATACAGTCACACAGTTCGCCATTATTAATGAATAAATGTCACAGAGGGTATCATCTCACCTTTACTTATATGGGTTTGTTTACTGTCTTCAAATTCTCCCGGTCTCAGGTTACGTCACAAGCCTGCATAACCAATCAACTCACACCTTCTCTCCCAGCTGTTTTCTGTCAGCAAGCTTCAACTTACGTGCCAGAAAAACAATTATTGCATGTTTGTATTATTAGAAGGTTTATTTATAGCACCGTAATGTTCAGTAATACAACATATCTTGACCATTATTACATTGTAAAATACTAATTGCAGCACTGATTTGCTTCCGTATTCACCTTTAACACTTCATCCTTTTTCTTATAAATTGACCTAACAGTCGACTCGGTAAGCCCCAACTCCCTGCCTACAACTGAATTTCCTTTTCAGCATCCTTTAACTCAATAACTTTCCGCTTTAGTTCCAGTGTGATGGTGCGCCGCTTCCCGGACATGTGGGTGGCATGGTCAAAAGGGGCTAGGGTGGCTCAGCCACTCAAGATATACGAATTCCTCATGGAGCTATGCGTGCACTCAGAGCCGGGGGCAAAAAAATATGGCTGACCATCCCCTCCCTCCTGGTACCCAAGCGGCGCAGAAGCTGGCTGTGACGTCACTGCGCATGACGTATCTCGCACAGTTGGGAAGAAACTCATACATTTGGGTTTCTCCACGGATTTGCTTACCTTTATTTCGGCGCTCGCACACTTCAAACGATATTCGCACAGATTGGAATTATTAAATTTATATTTTTGGTAGCTCATACAGATCGCGAAACGAATAAATCGAACACGCATAGATGGGGACCCTACTGTAGTTCAAATTATTTCTTTGGAAGTTATAAGAATTCCAAAACAATGCTATTTCATGTTAATTTTTTGGCATTTCTTCTCATATTCATTCAAGTCTTTACATAAAATTGCTCCGGTTTAACACCCTGCCTATAGCTATTGTCCTTTACACTATTAACCTATTATAAGAAGAGTACAGTACTGTACTGTAATGGCAAGCAGAGTATACAGTCTTAATCTATCCATTGGCTTGGTATTTGTTATTGCTTGCATTTCTCGCTGTACCATACTGTACCATACTAATATCTATCATTTATCTTACTGCCATGGGTGTCTACAAGTGTTTAGGCATATGTAGGCTATTAATGTTTCTTATATTTATTATATTTTTTCAAGAATGTTAATGGAACTCATAACTCAATTGTAGGCCGAGCCAGGAAGCGCAGAATATCTTCAAATCTGGCCTTGGTATGGAGAACGCGACCATCAAGACCAAGCTGATCGGGTTTTGGATGCAACTCTTTGAAGGCATCGACCCCAACCTGGAGAACTTTGTGTTCGTGGCCATCATACACACACGCACACAACGGGTCGGGTGTCTGCTGAGGCTCGAGCCCAACTGACAAGCTCAGGTTAGTCCTTTTGTTTTGTTTAATGTACTATTTTAGCGCTGTCTTGAGTCGGCCACCCCCAGCTAAAAAAAAATAAATAAATAAATAAATAAAAATAAAAAATAGTGGTGTGTGCCTAACTATTAATTAAAATGTAAAACTTGCAAACTAAACAAACCAAAATTGGGACAAGGACAATATAAAGTCAAATTAAATTATCAAAATCGCTAGGTGGAAACAACGCTTAAGACAATGAGTGTAAAGTATTAAATAAAAGAACACAATCCACCACATGTGGGTTGTACATCATTACATGGAGCAAGTTAATCTGTTTCCCAAGCAAAGCAAGCGCACATACTAACAACGCACTATAGTCACGTTAAAGGGACAAGGTAAGTAGTAATGTTTGGGAAGGGTGGGAGACGTTCTTGGCAAATTGTATAAAACTCTGCAAGGAATAAAGAAACTACATGTTAAATGTAAAAATATTAGTTAAAATCAAAATTTGCACACATGAAAAGACATTAACAATAGTAATAAAATACAAATAGTGATAAGATATCTATACACTCCTTCCAAAAAAATAAATAATAAAAATACAGGTACAGCTACGCACTAACGATAGTGATATCGGGTAGTGGGAACTGTAAGGCATAGCATGATTCAAGTGACCCCTATCAATAACTACCCTACAAATAACCTACATGTATAGCACAAAAATAAACTAAGGAAATCGCAAAAAAAAGTACAGCAATTGTTACTTATAGACAATGACATACATATATTTAGTAAAGAGAAATAATTGCAAAATATGACAGTAACAAAAGATGTAAACAAAGTAGTACCCCTCCCTTGTAAAAAAACCAAGAAACATAATTTAAAAAAATCATCAATATTAATAATAATAATAACACAGAATAATAGAAACAGAATACAACAAGGAAAAAGAGTTTAAACAATAAAAAATACAGACAAAAGAGTAAGCAGAGGTGATACAAGAACCATTCACTGTTTAAAAAATGCTTGACTTAATTGATTGATGTCAACTTTTAGAATCCACGTCCACACTACAGGACCCTACAAAGATTAAATTTATGGAACAAGTTACTTGCCTCACACCCCACCTCTGCTCACTACGAGTATGGATAGTAACCTCGCTCTAGCCTAAAAGTCATCTACTTGAGTGCAGCTTTTACAAGATCTTATTAATTGGGAATAAAAACAATTATAAAGTGATTGTACTCATCGATATTACTACTAGGGGAAAGGAAAGTTTATTACGTTACAA